>JAOANR010000002.1:37846009-38132021 GCA_030278955.1 Hygrophila difformis | reverse complement strand
TTTCGTCGGGTCTTCCCTCGCTTTCCCCTATCGGTTTTCTACGTGTTAGCTCGATTCCTGGGTCGTCTTCGTTGCATTATATCACGTTGCGGAATCTTCTCCTTAATCTTGTTACGAGTCGGCTTATCGCTCGCAACATTTCCGGGTCCTACTTAGCCTAGTCTAAATTGGTTCCAACATCTCCTATCGTCCTTGTGATCTAATTCGTCGATGTATTTTGTTCGTTTTATTTCGTGACTGAACTTAGAAATTAGTCTAAGCTGCCTACGTACCCTGTGAAGGGATCAAGTCATGACGTAAGTTCAAAACAATTTGAATTTGTTTTTCCTCGGGTGGGTGTTACACCACCCGATTATTCTGCCACCATTTTTGCCTCACGGTTTCTCATATCTGTGTCTCACGTTCTGTCTAGAACCACCCCTATTATTTGGGGGGGGGGGTCTATTAATTTTACCCTTCCAATATTCCGTATGCATGCTAATATTATGTAATTATTGTGGTCTATTTTGTATTTTGGGATCCTTCCCTTGGACATTAGAAGTCTATTGATTTAAACAGATATTGCTTATTAAAATTTCTAACAAAAACTCATTTTTAAAATCCGGATCTAAGTAAGGGATAAATTCCTCAGTTATGACTAGTTCATATTCTGTCAAGGGTTGATATTGGGAAAATTAGAAGCAGAGTCAGCGACTAGGTCCCGTCTAGACCGAAAGGGTCTGTGTTCTTATTGAGAGTCTAGTACCTGTTTAGGGAATGGTTTTCAAATTATTTATTTTCCGAAATTGATATGTATTGGGGGAATTTAGTCTTAACTGTCACACCAAGATGGGATCAACTTGGATTCAAATACAGTATGATAGGTAATTCTAGAGGAACAATACGTAGGCCTTGGTTTTTCTAAGATAGGGCTGAGTTCCTTTCAACTGCTATTCTCCTCTGCCAAAGCCTAATTTTTGAGTCCTGAGTGAGTGCATTCGGAACGAACTATTCTATTAGTTCGTTTCATTAGTTTGTATCTCATAATCACCCGGAAGGAAGTGAACATTGCGAGCGGTTCACCGAGATCCGGGATTTCTGATCCACATCCGGTCATCCTGACTGGGGCTTTCATTTACTACCAGTACGAAGCTTTTAAAACTTCCGAGTGATAGGATTTTAAATGCTTTCTTTAATGCTTTCTTTACTGCTTTCTTTTAAACGCTTTTATAGAGGTCACTCGGAAGCATCGCTAGATCTTCTAACTGCTACTAGGACTGAGAGTTAAGGGATAGTTCAGGCTTATTTTTAGACTTTGGGTGTGACATGGGGAATGATAGCAGTACTTGGCATTTCAACTAATGATTTGTCGGGTGTTGCTTGTACACCACAGATGAAATAACATACCCTGGCCGAGGCAGTTATGAATCTGTGGTATCTTAGAATTTGTGGTCTTAAGAACATGTAAACTCATATTGTAAGTACCTGTCTGTTATAGGGGAACATAGTACTGAGAGCATGAGAACTAGCTATCTGACAGGATTATCCCAAACAAAGATTTGTGTATTAAAAATGGAAGTTTAATTATGCTTTATTTAAATCTTGTTCAATCTTTATTCTTTTCTCTCTGTCCCCTCTGTCATCATTTTGAAACAGCTTAATAGCTAGTATAGCATAGACTTACAGCTTTCTTAGAATAATTTTATTGCTTTCTTAGATGAAATTTAATTCGCTTTCTAGAATAATTTTATCTGCTTTATTCTACTGTTTTCATAGTTTAGATTAAATTCAGTAAGGTAGTTGATAGACAACTTCTAAAAACTGATTCGAGTAACCGAGTTGAAAATCTTGTAAAATGGCGTGGGACCTGCTTCCATCGCACATCCTCCAGTGAACGATCCGGTCTTACTATAAATTACTGCAATTTTTGATACTGTGCGCTTTCGGGCCACAGTTTCCTACATGAGTATATAAAAACGTGACAACCTATAAACATATCCCTAATCCCAACTCCATCTTCATAATTTGGTTTCATCAAATAAAATTAAACCAGGATTATTACTTTTCCGAAAAATACTCATATAGTGGGAAATTGTCAAAAGTTTCATGGCGCCGTTGCCGGGGAGGATTCAACGCCTTTTTATAAGAGAATTAAACTCCTGATTTACTCATAGCTAGTGTACATACTTTATTCAAAACAAAAACATCTTAGTCTCAAAAATCAACCACACATTTAGAGTAGTAAAACTCTAAATGTGAGGATGTCGATTTCTGAGAAATAATTTCCCTATACCAATTCTAACCTGGGGATGTTGCATGTACTGTCTTTATTGAACGAAGCTGTACATGCAACGAAGAAAGGAAACACCACCCGAACTTCCACTCAACCTCGAAATAGAAAGGGAAGCGAGACGAATCAGGGCCCTCACTAAGCATAGGAAAGAGCAGGAAAAGAGGGAACGTGTAAGGCAATCTTCTTCCAGTACAAGCAGCGGAGTTTCTGACATGGCACAGCTACCAGGCAATCCACCCATCATTCCTGATAACCCTGTCATCATTGACAACAACCCACCGCCACTACATGAAAACCGAGACGGAGATGACGACGATACAGATGACCCTCCATTGAATGAAATTCAAGGAGAGGGGAATCTCCCTAACGTCGGTAATCAAAATCTCAACCCACCACCTCCCCAAAACCAGTTTGATACCCACTCAACCAGAATAATCCAAACAATCAAAATTTCCAGAATCCTCAGTTCCAAAACCCTCAATACAATCAGCATCAGAATCCTCCCAACCCAAATGATTTTAATGATCCAAGAAACTACTATCCGAACCAAAACTTTTACCCACAGCATTACCAAGGAGGGCCGGGGAATAACCAACAAGCGGCAGCTGTTGACTACATGCAGCCCATTCTAGAGCCATATTTGAACATTCCTGGGCAAGCTCCATTCTTGGCCAGGAATTTTTGAACTGAAGCCAGTGCTCATCAACCTTGTTCAGAGTAATCAGTTTGCAGGGGCAAATCATGAAGACCCGCATGACCATTTGCAAACTTTCCTGGAATTGTGTGACACCATTAAGAATCATAATGTATCTCCTAACATTATTCGTTTGACATTGTTTCCATTCTCTTTGTCTAGTAGGAGCACGAACGTGGTACAAATCGCTGCCAGACAATCAAAAGTCCACATGGGAAGAAGTGATCAGAAACTTCCTGGCGAAGTACTTTCCGGAATCTAAGGTGGATGAATGCCGATCCAAAATTGCGAAGTTCAAAATGAAACCGGAAGAGTCCTTGTACGATGCCAAGGAGCGATTCTTCAATCTACTTAGGAAGTGTCCCCAACATGGTTTACATGACTGGGAACAATTGAGGAAATTTTACAGCGGTCTGACCCCATCTTGGAAATATATGCTTGACGCTGCTGGTGGTCAACACCTGTTGTACATGCCCATGGATCAGGCCTGGGCCAAAATTGAAGCAATGACTGCGAACAGATCTATTTTAACTGATGATGTTAATCCCCCTTCCCCTCGTGGTTTATGTGCTGTAGATACAACAGGCAAATCTGAATTGGAAAAATTGAAGGATCAAGTGGCCGTATTGGCCCTGAATCAAGAATCGGGGAGTTCTACTCAAGTTCAAAATGCTGAAGCTGTTTGTGGATCGTGCCAAGGTCCACATCCCACTAAAGCTTGTCAACAGGTGGCGAATGAAAGCTTTAATTATGCGGGTGGGTTCCAAAACCGACACCCTAACCTTTCATACTCCAACAACAACGCTTTGAACTCACACCTATTGACCCAGCCCCAACAGTTTAACCAACCGAGGCCCCAGCATTTCAACCCAAATTTTCAGCCCCAGATTCTAGCTAGGCCTCCACAGAACCAGAACTTCCAAAATTTCCAGCAGCCACAAAATCAGTTTGTCCCCAATCAGAACCAAGCCCAGAACCAGTGGAATCCACCTCCACAAAAGCCCCCATCCAGACTTGAGAATATAATGACTGACTTTATCTCTAGCCAAAAAGAGATAAAGACACAGCTGTGGGCTTCTATAAGAAACGTGGAGACCCAGGTGACACAAATGGCCAAGGAACTCCAGAAGAGAAATCAGGGAACTTTACGGAGTAGCTCGGAAAAGAATCCACAATGCAAAGCCATCACACTGAAGTCGGGCAAGGTTCTGGCAGGGCCACAGATCAAGGAAATGCAAGGGAAAGGGTCTGAGAAAGAAAGTATTGAGGAGGATCAAGAAGCAGAGGATGAAGGAGAAAAAGAGAAAGAAACTGAGACAACAGACCTCAGTGGAAAAACTGGTAAAGGTGAAGGTACAATTTCTGACCCTTCACCACAAAAACCTTTTGATATTAAAATGTTCATGCCAAGGGTGCCATACCCGGCCAGGCTTAAGAATAAAGAACAGGATTTAAAGTTTGAAAAATTTCTGAAAAGACTGCAAGAAGTTGAGATTACCATACCTTTGATTGAAATGATCTCTGAAATGCCAACATATGCTAAGTTCTTAAAAGAAATGATTTCAGGCAAAAGAAAGGTTGAGCAAGAAGAATTGGTGGTACTCAACAGCACTTGCGGTGCTATCATTCAAAAGAAGCTGCCTGAGAAGAAAGAGGATCCCGACTGTTACACTCTGCCATCCGGATTGGCCAGGTCAGCGCTGGAAAGGGATTATGTGACCTCGGCTCCAGTATTAACATCATGCCATTAGCCATGGTTAAAAGTCTTAAGCTTGGAGTGGTGGAGCCTATCAACATGAGGCTCCAACTTGCAGATAGGTCAATCACAAAGCCAATCGGGATCCTGAAGGATGTAATAATCAAAGCTGGCAGTACTCCATTTCCAGTGGACTTCATCATTTTGGACATCAAGGAGGACTCCGACATGCCTCTCATTTTAGGCAGGCCATTCTTGTCCACGGGCGGAGCCTTGATCGATGCCAAATCCGGAAAGGTGACGCTCCGGGTGGATGGAGATGAGGTCGTCGACATGGCGCAATTACAGAAATTCCCAAATAACAGTTCTTGTTTTTCGTTTGACAATGTAATAGTTAGAAGTGAGGAGAGAGAGCTTGACTCTGGATACGATGATGATGAAATGATGCTGAATGAACTATCAAAGCAGGTACTGATGCCTGCCGGTGCTGAGCCAAAGGAACAGTGCAGCGCTGTCCAATTTGAGGATCCTGAATCCGGGGACCTTGAAGCATACGACGGCGCTGATTTCACTGCACAAGGGAACGATGGCACCGAAGAGGAGGAAGTGGGCCTTGTACTGACGCAGGGTCCCGAAGGTAAATTTGATCTCCCACTATCCATTTCTCGCAAACTACTCCCTTCCATTGAATGCCCACCAGAGCTTGAACTTAAAAAATTACCGGAGCATCTCAAGTATGCGTTTCTCACAGAACATAAAAAATTACCTGTAATTGTTTCGGCTAAGCTCTCCCAAGAGCAGGAAAATACTCTGGTGGTTGTTCTTAAGAAATATGTATGTGCAATAGGTTGGACCATTTCTGATATAAAAGGAATAAGCCCTTCTATTTGCATGCACAGGATTTTAATGGAAGAAGAGTATAAACCCTCCCGTCAACCCCAAAGGCGTTTGAACCCTCTCATGCAAGAAGTGGTAAGGAAAGAAGTTATCAAGCTCTTAGATGCTGGTATAATCTATTCTATATCTGACAGCAAATGGGTTAGCCCAGTGCAGGTCGTACCAAAACGAGGAGGGATGTGCATAACCAGAAACGAGCAAGGAGAAGAGGTCGCAACAAGGCCAGTGACCGGATGGAGAGTTTGCATCGACTATCGGAAGCTGAATGAGGCCACCCGCAAAGACCATTTTCCATTGCCATTTATTGATCAGATGCTTGAGAGGTTGGCAGGGAGAGATTTTTATTGTTTTCTGGATGGATATTCGGGTTATAACCAGATTTTCATTTCTAGCGAAGACCATGAAAAAACAACTTTTACTTGCCCTTATGGCATTTTTGCCTATAAGCGCATGCCATTTTGTCTTTGCAATGCACCCGCTACTTTTCTACGATGCATGATGTCTATATTTTCTGAATTTATCGAAAAATGCATTGAAGTCTTCATGGATGACTTCTCTGTATATGGAGATACGTTTGAAGAATGTTTGACCAATCTTGCTAAGATTTTAAAGAGATGTGAGGACACTAACTTGGTTTTAAACTGGGAAAAGTGCCATTTTATGGTCACTGAGGGCATAGTGTTAGGTCACCGCATCTCACATGCAGGCATCGAGGTCGATCCGGCCAAAGTCTCCATCATTTCCAATCTCCCTCTCCCTAATTCAATAAAATCGGTTAGGAGCTTCTTAGGGCATGCCGGTTTTTACAGGAGATTCATTAAGGATTTCTCTAAAATTGCCAAGCCGCTCACTAACCTGCTTTGTAAAGAAAATTCTTTTGTAATAAATGAAGCTTGTGTCCAAGCCTTTGACACGCTCAAAACGATGTTAGCTTCTGCTCCAAATGTGCAGCCACCCGATTGGTCACTGCCATTCGAGGTGATGTGTGATGCAAGTGGTCTTGCAGTGGGAGCAGTTTTAGGGCAACATAAGGATGGGAGGCATTGCATAATTCATTACGCAAGTCATGCCTTGAATGAAGCCCAAATAAACTACACCACTACAAAAAAAGAGATGTATGCCGTAGTCTTTGCGTTTGACAAGTTCAGACAGTATCTTATTGGTACAAGACTATAGTATACACTGACTACAATGCACTTAGATACTTGTTCAGCAAGCAAGACGCAAAGCCTCGTTTAATCAGGTGGGTGCTGTTGCTGCAAGAGTTATCGTAATAAAAGATAGGCGAGGTCGAGATAATGGTGCTGCTGACCACTTATCTCGATTAGAAAATGATAAAAATGAAAAAGCCGTTAATGAAGAGTTCCCGGATGAGCAGTTGTTCGCACTGCATTTGCATGACCAAGCGTGTCCATGGTTATCCGACATCGCTAACTTTTTAGCATGTGGGATAATTCCACCATTCCAACAGAAATACAAAAGGGCTAAATTCTTCAAAAAAGTAGTAAACTACTTCTGGGAAGACCCTTTCCTGTTCAAACACTGCGCTGATTCCATGATCAGACGATGTGTGACTGAGTCAGAGGCTTACCAAATCACCAAGAAATGCCATGAATCTAAATATGGAGGTCACCACAGTCCCACTCGAACTGCCCACAAGGTACTCGAGTGTGGATTTTTCTGGCCTACTATTTATGAGGACTGCAAGCTGTTTGTAAAAGCCTGCGACAGATGCCAAAGGTTACGAAATATCTCCAAGAGGGATGAGATGCCTCAGAAAGGAATTCTCTCGCTTGAGATTTTTGATGTATGGGGTATTGACTTCATGGGACTGTTTCCACCGTCAGGGGGAAACCACTATATCTTGGTAGCTGTCGATTACGTGTCCAAGTGGGTCGAGGCGGTCGCATTGCCGACCAATGATGGTAGCCAAGTTATCAAGTTCCTCAAGAACAACATTTTCAGTAGATTTGGCGTACCTAGGGTGGTGATATCTGACGGAGAAACACACTTTGTTAATAAAGCTTTTGAAACTTTAATGAGTAAAAATGGAATCCTCCATAAGATAGGCACGCCTTTTCATCCCCAAACTAGTGGTCAAGTCGAGGTATCAAATCGCGAGATCAAACATATACTCGAAGCCACAGTTGGGATAAACTGCAAAGATTGGGCACGTAAGCTCAATGATGCTTTATAGGCATACCGCACTGCATATAAGACTCCCATTGGGATGTCTCCTTACTGGCTGATCTTCGGAAAAGCTTGTCATTTGCCCGTAGAGTTAGAGCATAAGGCTTACTGAGCCGTTAAAATGCTTAATTTCGATCCAAAAGTTGCTCAGGGCAAGCGTAAATTGGACCTCAATGAAATTGAGGAAATACGAGCGCAGGCTTATGAAAGCTCTCGGATCTATAAAGAGCGGACCCAGAAGTTGCTTGATCGCCGGATAAAACCCAAACACTTCTATATTAGCCAAAACGTTTTACTTTTCAATTCTAGGTTGAAGCTGTTCCCCGGAAAGCTGAGATCCAGATGGGAAGGGCCATATGAAGTGTTGGAGGTATTTGAGAGCGGTGCAGTCAGGATCCGAACTGACAAAGGAAATCTGGTGGTGAATGGACAACGACTGAAGGAGTACATCAGACAGTTTGATCCGGAAAAAGATAGCCAAGCAGTGGCAGACCCGGCTTACACTTAATAAAAACAACATTAAATATAAAAATTTCATTTCATATATACACTGTTCTATTTAAAATAAGAAAGTATCCAAAAATCAATTAAACATTTAGAATACTAAGACTCTAAATGTGAGAATGTTGATATTTGGAGAAAATCTAATATGGTTTATTTATCTGTCTTGCAGAAATTCCAGAACCACCAAAAAGAAGGAGCATGAAAGTAGCACGGAAAATCAGGTTCCCGGTTGGATTAATTCCATGAATTTAAGATATTCTTGGAAAGTAAAGCAATTTAAAATTCGGAATAAATTTTACAAATAAATGGAATTGATCCAACCTATTTTTAAGCAAGTGGATCATTTAATTTCCAGCCCAATAATTTGAATTTATTTGGACTGAATTTATTCAGATCCAAATTCAGATCCAAAACAAATAAAATGGACTCAGGCCCAATATTACACTCGGGCCCAGTCCACAGAAAATTTTGAAAATTCAAATTCCGTCTTGTGAAACCCCGCCCCTGTCGCGAAACCTGGTCTCACGACAGGGAGGGAGGATAGCGACAAGGTGCCTAAACCCCCCTTATTTTTATCCTGTCGCGAAGCAAGCTGGTCTCGCGACAGGAGTGAGTTCTGCGACACAATTCTCACTTGACCCCACCTTCCTTTTAATCCTGTCGCGATACCCCCCCCCCAGTCGAGAGACATGGTCTTGCGACTGGCTTCCAGTCTAGCGACACCTCTAATGTCGCTAGACCCCAGTCGTGAAACCCAGTTCCGCGACATGGGCTAGGGTTCCGCGACTGGGCCTATTCGTATACATATATATATATATATATATATCCCCCCTTCTTCTTCTTCCCCATTTCACGCGACACTTCCCCAGTTTTAAAATTCCCAAAACCCTTCTTCCCGAAGCACACCACCGTGTCCTTCGCACTGTTCCGACCACCATTTCAGGCAAAACTCTGTCCGATTCTGACAAAAACCCTCGCAATGGCATCCTCATCCTCTTCTAAGGCCGAGAACCCGTGGGGCAACATTTTATTGGTCCCAAATCAGGTGCAAGAAAGGACCAAACTGTTGGACCTACCGCTGGAGCTTTTAGGAGAAATCCTCTCCCGAATAGGAGAGGATGACATCAAGAAAGTGTTTACCGTTAAGGGAACATGCAGAAAACTCAGGACCGCGGGGAATCTCTCCATCATCTACAAGAGATGCGAGTTGGAGACCACCATTGTAAAGGTTAGGCAACAGGGAGTTAAAAGACAAAAGGAAGAACTCCTGCAAAGATGTGTGGAAGCAGAAAATCACAACCTCCAGCTCCAACCGGCGTTGCAAGCATTCACTGTGCTTAAGGACGAGGAGAAAGCTTGCGAGCTGCTGAAATCAGGAATCGAGGATAACCACAGAGCATCAATCTTCGTAAGGGGACTAATGTTGTTAAGCAAACAGGACGTGGGTCTAGTTCTTCAAGGTGTAAAAATGATAGAAGAAATGGCAGTGGACAGGTCAGTCCTGATATTCACCGCCACTGATAATGGCCAGAAATGACCATTATTTTCAATCCATTTCCGTGTCTAAAACGGGCATTTGATCACATTCCGGTCTTATATTAAATAAGAAAGCAGTTGAATTGGACTAATTTATGCATAATTGTAAAAATATTGAGCTGGTATGAAAAATGCATAAATATGTAATTTTATTACACATTTGTGTTAGAAAAATCCAAAAACATGAGAAAAAGAAAAGAAAAGAAAAAGGAATGAAAAAGATGGGCAAAAGAATAAAACAAGCCCACAAATTGCAGTTTTGGCCCATCTGGCCCAACTTGGCGGTGTCCAGGAATACCCTGTCGCCATGCCCCTGTCGCGGAGCATGGCCTAGCGAAAGGGGGAAGATTAGCGCCACACCAGCATAATGAAGAAGAACCCTGTTCCCAGACCCCTTGTCGCTAGACACCCGGTCGAGATACATGGCCTAGCGACAGGAGTGTGGCTAGTGACACAGAGTTGAGGACCAAGACCCAGTCGTGAAGCTTTGCAGCATAAGGCCTCAGTTCGCGCCACATCGCGTGATCCGCGACATGGCTGAGATGTGTGTGATGACTTGCGACACGGGCCTCAGATCAAGTCCCATGGGCCTAGGGTTTCACCTCTATAAATATTTGGTGATCCCTATGCGCTCGAGAGTTAGAAATTCATTCCCTTGAAGACAGTTTGGAGGATTCTCTCTAGGTAGTTTAGTTTAGTTTTAATTTTTTGTATTATTTAATTTTCTGCCCTAGTTTAGCTTAATGTAGGTTATTTATCTTGTTATTTTCTATTTTCAGTAGCCTAAGCTAGCCAGTTTAATATATTATTTCCTTTTCAAACCTTGTTTTTAGGGTTTTGTGATATCCAAAATGATTGGTATTAACAAACCCATCAATAAAATGGGAAAATATTCATCCAATGTGTCCCAAAAACATGAAATGGGTCTCACAACCCATGGATTACTGCTTTCATTTTTCTTTTGGGGTCATTTGACCCCCATTTCTTGTTAGTGTGCTTACTATTTTCTTCTATTGTGGATATTATGCATGTTTCTTGTGTGGTTGAACCCTAGACTAGGATTTGCTTTATTTTAAACACTGTTTTAGGTAGATTTATTTTTGTCTAAGCATGTTCTTGTAGATTTTGAATTCTGTTTGGTTATTTTAGCTAGAAATGCTTTTTAATCTAAAATAGGGTGAGATCACGTTGTTTGCATGCCACTGTTCACTTTTACCTTTTACTGACTCGTGTCCTGAACCATCCATGTCGCTAACCTCTTCCTGTCGCGAGACCACGTCTAGCGACAGGAGGGCTGTTCCGCGACATGGGTGTTAGGGACACTTGTCTTAATATTCTAAAACCCACAGTCGCTGGGCACTCCTGTCGCGAACCCACGGTTTGCGACACAACACCTACTTAGCGACTGAGGACCAGATTCTTGCATAATTTTTCTGCATGGCTTCTGTCGCGGAACACTCCTGTCGCGGACCCACGGTTCACGACACACTTTTATTCCGAGACAGAAAATTATGCCTTGTCAATATTTTGAAAACCCAGTCGCTAGACATCCTGTCGCGGAGCCACGCCCCGCGACACAATTCCAGACTAGCGACTGGGAGCCCAAAATACTTAGAAATTTTTCAGAAAACCCTGTGACGCTAGACATCCTGTCGTGAGGCCACGCCTCGCGACACACCTTTGCTTAGCGACACAAGGTGGAACTCTGCCAAATTTCTGAAAACCTGTCGAGGTACCCATGTCGCGGGTCTAGGCTCATGACATAATTTATGGTCTCTCGACAGAATCCTCTCTTCTATTTAACCCCAAAAATTCTGATTTCTTGACCTCTATTATACTGCAAAAACTCACATCTTAATCCCACGGATTAAGATGTAATATCCCAGAATTGCAGTATAAGGCGTTATGCTGCCGAAATTTTGATTCTCCATTTCCATCACTTAATTAATTGAACCCTCTATTCATTTATGATTAATGATTGTAATTAGCAATGATTAAATCACTAATTGTAATGATTAAAGGATCTTTGTTCAATTGTCATTAAATTTTCCTATAAACAAAACCATGATGCCTTAAGCAGATAATCCGGACTGTAATTAATTATGGTAGGAAGGATTATTTAAGTCATCAACTGTGGATTAATTCCATAACTCTGCATGAGAAACCAATGTCTCTCATACAAGGCCTTGTTTTTATTTTATTTTATTTCCACATTGTCTTTTCTGTGTTGTGTGTAACAAATAGTAAAGAATACATCAGACTAATGTTGGCGGGTATTCCCTCATGGATAACTAGCTCGTATTCTGGGTATTAGTTACTAAGTGTTATTTTGCATGGTCCGGATAGCAGTCAGTGGAAGCCTTGGCGGTTCGTCCATCCGGGATTATAATAGCTGCTCAGCTGACTCCTATTTGGATACAATTTTATTTCATTTATCTTAATTTCCAAACCCAAATTCCAATCTGTAGTATAACTCTGCTAGTGTCTGTCTACATTAGCTGATAAATACTGCAGGAAGGAAGCATGTAGGTTTTGTTTATCTGAATTCATAGACAGTAGGGGCCTAACTGGTAGCGACACTACCATTTTAGGGTTTCACCTGTCTAAATTCGCTCCATCCGAGTAATTGGGAAATTGGACAGTAGATGTTTACAGTCCACCCGATTATTCTGCCATTTCTTTGGTCCTTTGACCACTTCGTATTTGTGTTTCACTTTCTGTCTAGACCCGCCAGTATATTTTGGGTCAATTTACTTTACACTTCATTATATCCGTATGCATGCTACTATTGTGTAATTAATGTGGTCTATAATATTTTGAGATCCTTCCCTTGGACAATAGAAGTCTAGATTTTAAACAGATATTGCATATTAAATTTCCGATAAAAATTCTTTTATAAAATCCTGATCTAAGTAAGGAATAAATTTTTCAGTTATGACTAGTTCAAATTCTGTCAAGGGTTGATTTTGGGAAACTAGAAGCAGAGTCAGCGATCAGGGTCTCATCTAGACTGAAAGGATATGTGCTTTAATTGAGAGTCTAGTACCTGTTTAGGGAATGGTTTTCAAACTCTTTATTTTCCGAAATTGCTGTTTGTTGGGAATCTGAGATTAAATATTACACCGAGATGGGGTCCACTTGGATTCAAATACAGTGTAGTAAATAATCTTAGAGGAACAACACCCAGGCCTTGGTTATTTTCTAAGATAGGGTTGAGTATTCTTTCAACTGCTATCCTCTTCTGCCAAAGCCTATGTTTGAGTCCTGAGTGAGTGCATCCGGAATGAACTAATTTATTAGTCCATTTCATTAGTTTGTATCTCATAAACACCCGGAAGGAAGTGAACACATGAGCGGTTCACCGAGAGCCGGGAATTCTTGATCCATACTCTTTCATTCTGATGGGGAGCTGTGTTTTACTACCAGGGTCAGACCTTCAAAACCTCCGAGTGATAGAATTTTAAATGCTTTCTTTATTGCTTTCTTTTAAATGCTTTCATTAGAGGTCACTCGGTTGTATTGAGAGTTGTGTAACTGCTACTAGGATTGATAGTTAAGGGATAGTTCAAGCTTGATTAGAATCTTTGGGTGTGACATGGGAGAATGATAATAGTACTTGACATTTCAATAAATGATCTGTCAGGTGTTGCTTATCCACCACAGATGAAATAACATACCCAGGCCAGGGCAGTTATAAATCGGTGGTATCTTAGAATTTGCGGTCTTAAGAACATGTAAACTCATACTGTAAGTACCTGTCTGTTAAAGGGAACGCAGTACTGAGAGCATGAGAATTAGCTATCTGACAGGATTATCCCAAGCAAAGATCTGTGTATAAAAATGGAAGTTTAAGTATTGTCCTATCTAAATCTTGTCCAATTTTTATTCTTTTCTTCCTGTCCCTTCTGTCCACACTGTGAACCAGCTTCATAGCTAGCATAGTGTAAATTTTCATTGCTTTTACAGATAGTATTTATCGCATTCTTAGAATAACTTTACCCGTTTTCTAGAATAGAATTTATATGCTTTGTAGAATAGATTTAAATGTTTATGTAGTTTAGTTTAAATTCAGTCAGTAGTTGTTAGTCATCTTTTCAAACCAATTGGAGCAATACGAGTGGAAAATCTAGCAAAACGACGTGGGCCCTGCTTCCATCGCACATCCTCCAGTGAACGATCCGGTCTTACTATAAATTACTGCAATTTTTGACACCGTGCGCTTTTGGGCCACAGTTTCTTAACACGAGTAATAACAACGTGACAACCTATAAATATATCCCTAATCCCAACTCCATCCTCATAAAGTGGTTTTCATTAAATAAAATTGAACACCAGGATTATGATTTTTCAGAAATACTCATGTAGTGGGAACTTATCAAAAGTTTCATGGCAAGGATCTTCAAGGCACGAAATTGTCAAAGATTTCATGCCGGGGAGGTCCATAACGCCGTTTGAACTCAAAGTTTCCCCTCATGAGTAATAAAACGTGAAATATATCCTTAAACCCCTTCCCATGAATCATAACTCTTTTCATTTAATGAATTTAACCTGGGATATTTTAAAAATACTCGTGTGACGAAAGTGTCAAAAGTTTCATGGCGCCGTTGCCGGGGAGGATGCAGCGCCGTTTTATTAGAGAATTACATTCCTCATTGCTCCTAATTAGCTTATACATATAAATATAAACATTTACATTTACTTTCAAAACCAATTCTAACCTGGGGATTGTACAGGTACCGTCATTATTGAAGCCGTTGTTCTATGCAAAGGAGGAAGCAGACGCCAGCCGAAATCCCGTACAACGCAGAGATAGAAAAGACAGCTCGATGTCTTAGGGCGGAGACTAAACGAAGACGGGAACGGGAGAGACAGGCACTACTTTCACCAAGCACCAGTAGCGACATATCCGATATGGCAAACCCTGACATTCCTCCAATCATCCCACCCAATCCACCACTTCACAACATCGAGGAAGACCCCGAAGATGCTGATAACGATGATTTGGATGATCCCCCTCCTCAGATCATACAAGGAGGCGGGAACCCACCAAACATTGAACAGCAACACTTCGAGGCACCTCCTCCCAATCCAAACCCTCAAAACCCACCAAATAACCAAAATCACCAAAACCACCAAAACTTCCAAAACCAGCAAAATCAGCAGACCAGAATCCCATCAGAATCCCCCGAATCCTAATGACTTCAATGATCTTAGGAACTATTATATGCATCAGAACTACTACCCACAGCAATATCAAGGAGGGGTTGAGAACAATCAACAAGCAGCAGCCGCTGACTACATGCAGCCAATCTTAGAGCCATATTTGAACATTCCTGGACAAGCTCCATTCTTGGCCAGGAATTTCGAATTAAAGCCGGCCCTCATCAATCTTGTTCAGAGCAACCAGTTCGCAAGGGCAAGTCATGAAGATCCCCATGATCATCTGCAGACTTTCTTAGAATTGTGTGATACTATCAAGAACAAGAATGTATCCGCTAACACCATTCGATTAAGACTGTTTCCTTTCTCTCTGACTAGCGGAGCACGAACATGGTACAAATCACTGCCTGTGAATCAGAAGTCCACATGGGAGGACGTGATCAGAAATTTCCTGACGAAATACTTCCCGGAGTCCAAGGTGGATGAATGCCGCTCTAAGATTGCGGAATTCAAAATGAAGCCAGACGAGTCCCTGTATGACGCAAAGGAACGGTTCTTCAACTTGCTTAGGAAATGTCCCCAACATGGTTTCCATGATTGGGAGAAATTGAGAAAGTTCTACAGCGGTTTGACCCCAGCATGGAAAAACATGCTTGATGCTGCCGGCGGTCAACATCTGCTATACATTCCAATGGATCAAGCTTGGGGCAAGATTGAAGCAATGAGTGTAAACAGATCTGTTCTTACTGATGATGTTAATTCCCCTCCCCCTCATGGTTTGTGTGCTGTAGGTACAACAGAAAAATCAGATATTGAAAAGCTTCAAGAGCAGGTGGCAGCATTGTCTGTTAATCAGGGAGCTGGGAGCTCTACTCAAGGACAACAAACAGATGTGATTTGTGGACTGTGTCAAGGTGCTCACGCAACTGATACATGCGAACAGATTACAGCTGAAAGCTGTAACTATGCAGGGGCTTTCCCAAATAGACACCCATACTTGTCATACTCAAACAACAATGCCCTTAACTCCCACCTCTTGAACAAACCACAACAGCAGCAATTCAATCCTCAGCAGAACCAAGGATTCAATCAGAACAGGGGATAGAATTTTCAGAACCCAGGCTTCCAACCCCAGATCCAGCAAAGACCCCCTCAAAATTTCCAACAGCCTACCCAGAACTTCCAAAACTTTCAGCCCCAGAACTTTCAGCCTCAGTTTGTTCCAAACCAAGGCCAATGGAACCAAAACCAAAATCAGAATCAAAATCAAAAGCCTCCTTCAAGGCTGGAGAATTTGATGACTGATTTTATCACTAGCCAGAAGGAGATTAACACTCAGCTGCAGGCCTCTATCAGAAATGTAGAGACCCAAGTTACTCAGATGGCTAATGAAATGCAGAAAAGTGATAAAGGGACGTTGCCAAGCACTGCGGAAAAGAACCCGCAATGCAAAGCAATAACTTTGAAATCTGGGAAGATGCTGGCTGGACCAAAGAAAGCGGATGCTGGAAACACTCATGAGGAAGATGATGATGCTGTTGACAATGCTGATGAGGAAGCAATGGATAAACAAAAAGAAGCCGAACAGCAGACTGACGCTGCAAAAGGAACGGCAGAAACAGAAAACGGTAATGGTGAAGGTACAACCTCTAACCGTCTACCACCAAAACATGATAACAAAAACAAGTTCATGCCTAGGATTCCTTATCCGGCTAGACCTAAAAATAAGCAACAAGATCTGAAGTTTGAAAAATTTCTGAAAAGACGGCGGGAAGTTGAGATTACCATTCCTTTGATTGAGATGATCTCTGAAATGCCAGTCTATGCTAAGTTCTTGAAAGAAATGATTTCAGGAAAAAGACAGGTTGAGCAGGACGAATTGGTGGTACTCAACAGTACTTGCAGTGCTATCATTCAAAAGAAGCTGCCAGAGAAGAAAGAAGACCCCGGATGCTATACATTGCCGATTCGGATTGGCCAGAACAACGCCGGAAAAGGACTGTGTGACCTCGGCTCCAGCATTAACGTTATGCCATTGACCATGGTTAAACGTCTTAAGCTTGGAGTGGTGGAACCTGTCAAAATAAGGCTCCAGCTTGCAGATAGGTCAATTACAAAGCCAATCGGAATCTTGAAAGACGTGATAATCAAAGCCGGCAGTATGCCATTTCCAGTGGATTTCATCATTCTGGACATCGAGGAGGACTCCGACATGTCTCTCATCTTAGGCAGGCCGTTCTTGGCCACAGGCGGGGCACTGATAGATGCCAAATCCGGAAGGGTGACACTCCGTGTTGATGGAGATGAAGTTGTCTTCGACATGGAGCAACTGCAGAAATTCCCAAACGATAGTTCTTGTTTTTCATTTGATGATGTAATAGTTAGGAAGGAGCTAGACTCTGGAAACAATGATGAAATGATGCTGTATGAATCTTCAAAGCAGGTACTGATGCCTGCTGGTGCTGAGCCAAAGGAACAGTGCAGCGCCGTCCAATTTGAGGATCCCGAGTCCGGGGACCTTGAAGCATATGACGGTGCTGATTTCACTGCACAGGAGAACGATGGCACCGAAGAGGAAGAAGAGGGCCCTGTACTGACGCAGGGTCCCGAAGGTAAATCTGATCTCCCACTACCCATTTCTCGCAAACTACTCCCTTCCGTTGAATGTCCACCAGAGCTTGAACTTAAAACATTACCCGATCATCTCAAGTACGCGTTTCTCGCAGAACATAAAAAATTACCTGTGATTTTTTCGGCTAAGCTCTCCCAAGAGCAAGAAAAAGCTCTGGTGGTCGTTCTTAAGAAACATGTACATGCAATAGGTTGGACCATTTCTGATATAAAAGGAATAAGCCCTTCTATTTGCATGCACTGGATTTTAATGGAAGAAGAGTATAAACCCTCCCGTCAACCTCAGAGGCGTTTGAACCCCCTCATGCAAGAAGTGGTAAGAAAGGAGGTTATCAAGCTCTTAGATGCTGGTATAATCTATCCTATATCTAACAGCAAATGGGTTAGCCCAGTGCAGGTCGTGCCAAAACGAGGAGGGATGTGCATAACCAAGAATGAGCAAGGAGAAGAGGTTGCAACCAGGCCAGTGACCGGATGGAGAGTTTACATCGACTACCGGAAGCTGAATGAGGCCACCCGCAAGGACCATTTTCCATTGCCATTTATTGATCAAATGCTTGAGAGGTTGGCAGGGAGAGAGTTTTATTGCTTTTTGGATGGTTATTCTGGGTATAATCAGATTGTTATTTCAAGCGAAGACCATGAAAAAACAACTTTTACTTGCCCTTATGGCACTTTTGCCTACAGGCGCATGCCTTTCGGTCTTTGCAATGCACCTGCTACTTTTCAAAGATGCATGATGTCTATATTCTCTGAATTTATTGAAAAATGCATTGAGGTCTTCATGGATGACTTCTCTGTATATGGAGATACATTTGAAGATTGTTTGACCAGTCTTGCAAAGATTTTAAGGAGATGTGAGGACACTAACCTTGTTTTAAATTGGGAAAAGTGCCATTTTATGGTCACTGAGGGCATAGTGTTAGGTCATCGCATTTCTCGTGCAGGTATTGAGGTTGATCCAGCCAAAGTTTCCATCATTTCCAACCTCCCACTTCCTAACTCTATCAAATCAGTTAGGAGCTTCTTAGGGCATGCCGGTTTTTACCGGAGATTCATTAAGGATTTCTCTAAAATTGCCAAGCCGCTCACTAATCTGCTTTGTAAAGAAAATCCTTTCTCAATAAATGAAGCGTGTGTCCAAGCCTTTAACACGCTCAAGAAGATGTTGGTTTCTGCACCGATAGTGCAACCACCCGATTGGTCAATACCTTTCGAGGTAATGTGCGATGCTAGTGATTTCTCCGTAGGTGCAGTACTCGGGCAACATAAGGATGGGAGACATTGCGTAATTCATTACGCAAGTCATGCCCTGAATGAGGCCCAAGCCAACTACACCACAATGGAGAAAGAGATGTATGCTGTAATCTTCGCGTTTGACAAATTCAGACAGTATCTTATAGGTACGAAGACTATAGTGTACACGGATCATTCTGCATTGAGATACTTGTTTAGCAAACAAGATGCCAAACCTCGATTAATCAGGTGGGTACTTCTGTTGCAAGAATTCAAACATCATAATAAAAGATAGGCGAGGTCGAGATAATGGTGCTGCTGACCACCTATCTCGATTAGATAATGATAAAAAGGAAAAAGCCGTTAATGAAGAGTTCCCGGACGAACAGTTGTTCGCATTACACTTGCACGATCAAGCATGTCCTTGGTTTTCCGACATCGCTAACTTCTTGGCATGCGGAATAACCCCACGGTTTTCGAACTATCATCAGAAGACTAAGTTCAATCGAGATGTATTAAACTACTTCTGGGAAGAACCTTATCTCTTCAAACACTGCGCCGATTCAATAATCAGGCGATGTGTGACAGAGCACGAAGCCTATCAAATTGTCAGAAAATGCCATGAATCAGAATATGGAGGTCACCATGGTCCCGCTCGAACGGCCCACAAGGTCCTCGAATGTGGATTTTATTGGCCTCACATCTATGAGGATTGCAAGGCATTTGTGAAAGGTTGCGACAAATGCCAAAGATTAGGAAACCTCTCCAAGAGGGATGAGATGCCTCAAAAGGGAATTCTCACACTTGAGATTTTCGATGTATGGGGCATTGACTTCATGGGACCGTTCCCACCATCTGGTGGAAACTACTATATCTTGGTAGCTGTCGATTACATGTCCAAATGGGTCGAGGCTGTCGCATTACCGACCAATGATGGTAGCCAAGTCATCAAGTTCCTCAAGAACAATATTTTCAGTCGATTTGGCATACCTAGGGTGGTGATATCTGATGGAGGAACACACTTTATTAATAAAGCCTTCGAAACTTTAATGGGTAAAAATGGGATCCTCCATAAGATAGGCACGCCTTATCATCCCCAGACTAGTGGTCAAGTCGAAGTATCCAATCGCGAAATCAAACACATACTCGAAGCCACTGTCGGGATAACCCGCAAGGATTGGGCACGTAAGCTCAACGATGCTCTATGGGCATACCGTACAGCATATAAGACTCCCATTGGGATGTCTCCATACAGGCTCATCTTTGGAAAAGCCTGTCATTTGCCTGTAGAGCTAGAGCATAAAGCTTACTGGGCCGTTAAGACGCTCAACTTCGATCCGAAAGTTGCTCAGAGCAAACGTAAGTTGGACCTCAATGAAATTGAGGAAATACGAGCGCTAGCTTATGAACGCTCTCGAATTTACAATGAAAGTGTATTATTGTTCAATTCTAGGTTGAAGCTGTTTCCTGGAGAGCTTAAATCCAGATGGGAAGGACCACATGAAGTGCTAGAAGTGCTTGAAAATGGAGCCATCAGGATCCGAACTGACAAGGGCAACATAGTGGTGAATGGACATCGATTGAAGGAGTACCTCGGACAGTTCGATCCGAAGAAAGAAAGCCAAGCAGTGGCAGACCCGGCTTACACTTAATAAGAAACAACATTAAAAACATAAAAATTTCAGTATATATATATTATGTTATTATAGTATATTATATTATTTTCATAACAAGAAAGTACCCAAAAATCAATTAAACATTTAGAGTACTAAGACTCTAAATGTGAGGATGTTGATATTTGGAGAAAATCTAATGCGTTTTATTTATCTGTCTTGCAGAAAGTTCGGAACCATCAAAAAGAGGAGCAGAAAAATAACACGGAAAACCAGGTTCTGGGTTGGATTAATTCCATGAATTTAAGAAAATATTTCCGGAATTTAAAGCAATTTAAATACGGAATAATTTTTGCAAACGAATAGAATTAACCCAACCTAATTTATGCAAGTGGATCTTTCTTTAAATTTCAGCCCAGCATTTTGAATTTATTTGGACTGAAGTTATTCAGACCCAAATCAAATAAAATGAACTCAAGCCCAATATCACACTCGGGCCCAGTTCAAGAAAATTTGAAAATTCAAAATTTTTGTGTCGCTAAACCCCTTCTGTGTCGCGAGACCACGTCTAGCGCCAGAAAGGATAGCGACACAACTCTCTAATACAGTGAGACTCCTGTCGCGGAACCCCTGTCGCGGGGCATGGCCTCGCGACCGGTCTCCTATTCCGCGACACGTTTCCCCCGTTGACTTTATTTCTTTACTGAACTCGGTCGCTATACCCCTGTCGCGAGGCATGGCCTCGCGACTGGACCCCATTCCCGCGACATGTCTAATGTCGCTAGGCCCTGGTCGCGAAACCTTGTTCCGCGACACAGTCTGGGGTTCCGCGACCAGCTTTTTCAGTATTTATACCCCCCCACCTCTCTTCCCTGCACTCACGTCAGTTTCATTCGACGCTCCAACTCCCCCTTCTCATTCTCTGCTCTCCCGAACGAACACCACCGTGTTCTTCGCACCAATCCACTCCATTTTCAAAGGGAAACTATGGACAGATTTTATAGGATCCTTCCAAATCTGGGACCTTTACCCAGACCTGAACCAAGGAGGGCAGGGTAGAATCCCATTTTTCCTCCTGTTCATGGCTCTTTCCATTTTCCTTGTTCTTTTGCCTTTACTTGGTTTTGAGAAGAATATAATGTGGCTTGTGTGCCTTTCATTTTTCTGTCTTGATTTTTGGTTGCTCCCGGTTTTGAGTGATTGCTTTAAAACCTCTTTGAAACCCTTAAAAACCTGTTTGAGAAACTGTTTTAAAAAACTGTCAAGAGTTAAAATTTTTGGAAGTTTAAAACTGGAAAAGAAGAACTGATGAATGTTAGGGTGTTGTTTCGAACACCATGATGTTATTGGTTTTTCTATCTTAAGTTTTTAGGGTTGAATGCTTGATGTTCCTGTTCAACTTTGTTTTTGATCTTGAAATAGATGCTTCTGCAGTGTTATCTTGGAGCATTAAAGTGGAAAGATCTTTTTGGCATATTTGTTTCCACATGTTACAATCTTGTGGGAATAAATGTTTGTTCGTTTATGGAAACATAGTACAAACACCCAATAGGAGACTTCCACTTTTTAATAAAAGTGACCTTTTGGAAAAAGACAAAAATATTTGATAGATTTAATAATTGGCTTGTGTTCTTTTTGTTCCCAATGGAACTGTAGTGTGAGTAAATAACAGTGTTTTTGTCACCCAACTGCTATCCTTTTCAAAATCCAAAAAGGGACCACTCACATCCCACTTTCCATAAATAAAACAAGTCAACCCTTTGAAAATTAAAAATAGTGTTTGCAAAATTTTTGGGAATGCTTCAACTGTCCAAGACAGTCTAGGCAGGCAGAAATAGCAAATCCATTGCGCCACGCCTCCACTGCACATTCCAAGATTCGAGCATTTCGCCCCATCCATCCACCTCATTCCATTTTCAACAAGTTTCTCGAACTTGTTTAATAATTTGAAAAATCAAACTTTTGGGCCTCATGGCCCAGTAAAAAGATTTTCGGTCCAATGACCATTTTTACTTTATTTTTGGACTCCTTAGCCCATTCAAAACCTAAAAACTTTTTACTCATGCTTTAAATTAAAATTCAAGTCAGAAAATTAATAATCTCACATTTAGAGCAAAACTCTAAATGTGAGGATGTTGGTTTCTAAACTTGAATAATTTCTGAGGAAATTATGAAAATTGGATTCATCGCTTCTTATCTTTTCAGGGGCAACCTTCCTATTCCAGATCGTGCACCCGAAGGAACCCAGCTGCTGGACTTGCCACTAGAGCTCCTAGGTGAAATCCTCTCCCGAATAGGAGAGGATGAAATCAGGGAAGTATTCACTGCACAGGAGACATGCAAAAAACTCAAAGATGCAGGGAACCTCGCCATCGTGTACAAGCAATGCGAGTTGGACACTTCTAAGGTGAGGCAGTGGCAAGAGAGAATTCGGTGGCAGAAGGAGAGATTCCTGCACACATGCGTGGAGGCGGGAAACTTTAATCTTCAAATCGTTCCAGCACTCCTAGCATTCGCAGAAGGGAATGAGGAGCAAGCCTGTGAACTGCTACGGCCAGGCATCGAGGACAATCAAAAAGCGTCAATCTTCACCCGTGGACTGATGCTTATGAGCAAGCTAGATGAAGGCCAGGTCAATCAGGGGATTCGGATGATAGAGAGAATGGTGACCGATCGATCGGTCCTGAACTACACATCCACCAACACTCTCTCATGGATGGCGGACGATCCAAACACTCCCTACCTATTCGCAAACCAACCACCCCGAGTCTACTGCACAAGGATGCATGAACCCCTGAGGGACCACAATGGCTGGTGTCTGCGATGTGACTTGACAAGTTTCGTCCACTGGAGCAGGTATATGTTCTGAGAGAGGGAAGAGTGAAAGAGGAGTGAATCCTAGTTTGCTTTATTTCTCTTTAAGCTCTAGTATAGGCATCATATAAGGGATTTCCTCGTTTGTATGCAGGTTCGTACTAACTGCATAGGAATCTCTAGAAACTGATGTAATTTATCGCTTTCCACGAATGGAACTCAAACTTTCGAGATCCACAAACAATTCTTATTTGTTTTCTTCTTGAAAAGATGTCTGACAGTCCGAGATGAATAAGTGACTGTCAGGCCAAAAATATGCTGTTGACATACTTCGCATGTCAGCAGTGCCTCTTTACTGCTTTAAATTAAATAACCAGCAAAAATGTGCATAAACCTGCTCTAAATTCACATGTTGAATTTAGGCTCATGATTAAATCTTCAGACTTTTAAATTGGGATAATATAATTGAGAACATGCATGACATGAATTCCTAAGGTTCTGAGCTATAAAAATTTAATGATGTGATCATCTTATTGGGTAATGAATCTGCATGTTAGAAATTTCGATTGAATAAAGTGTTGGGATTAAGCTTTGATTAAATTTTAGAATACTGTATGGCATGAATCAACCCAACCTTGTGAGATTTGAGCCATGAGTCACTTTTACTCATTTATTTTCTTTGATGTGTGAATCATTTTGATTTAAGGGAACTAGAACTTGCGATTAGGACCGATTCAAGACCATGCCATATTCCTGACATCGAGCATATGATCGAGGCACTTAGAAAAACCCAAATTTTTGGCCTTCTTTTGAAATCAAAACCCAAAAATATTTTCCCTTTAGGATTAACCAATCTGAGCCTTTAAGCCTAATTTTTCTTTGAAGCCCTCTAAATTTTTCTTAACCTACAAAAAGACCAAAATATTCAGCCCAAGTGTGCAGGAATGAATTCCATCAAAGGCATTGAATTTATGATAATAAAAATATGCCAATGGGTAAGCTATAAAAAAAAAAACGAATTGCAAATGACAAAGCAAATTAGACTTAGTCTAATGTCATACAATAGAAAGAGAAAAGCAAAAGAAAGAAAGAGAAATATTGATGATCATAAAACCTCTAAATAAAAATATGCCATATTATGATAGCATTAATTCTTGCCACTTCTTAGCCCAATAATTTCCCTTTCCTACCTAATGCTACAACCGTATGCCCCGTTATAACCCTTGAATAAGACCTCGGGATCTCGATTTGAGGAAATGAGCCGGTGGCGAGTTGGTCTGATTGCAAGCTTATGGGATAATTTAATCGAATCTGATTTTGAGTGTTCACTGATTAAATCCCATTGAGAGTGAGTGAATTTTCCGATTCTCTTATATGTGAGGCTCTATTTTATGAATTATGTTCGTCTCATACCTAAATTCTGATTCTTAATCCTTGCATTTTTCGAACATAATATTCATGAAGGGTTGATAATAATGTATGATTTGTAGGCCCGATGTAGTGAGCAAGTACCATTTTATTAAACACTGCAACCAAGGGAATTTAACACTTGTAGTTTTTGATTGTCTTATCCCAATCTAAAAAGAATGTGATTTATGAAGCCACGAAAATGAATTGAATATGCAGAGTCCGTGTTCTCTAGAACATCGGCTCTGACTGCTCGAGGACGATCAGTATTAAATGTGAGGATGTTGATAATGGCCAGAAATGACCATTATTTTCAATCCATTTCCGTGTCTAAAACGGGCATTTGATCACATTCCGGTCTTATATTAAATAAGAAAGCAGTTGGATTGGACTGATTTATGCATAATTGTAAAAATATTGAGCTGGTATGAAAAATGCATAAATATGTAATTTTATTACACATTTGTGTTAGAAAAATCCAAAAACATGAGAAAAAGAAAAGAAAAGAAAAAGGAATGAAAAAGATGGGCAAAAGAATAAAACAAGCCCACAAATTGCAGTTTTGGCCCATCTGGCCCAACTTGGCGGTGTCCAGGAATACCCTGTCGCCAGGCCCCTGTCGCGGAGCATGGCCTAGCGACAGGGGGAAGATTAGCGCCACACCAGCATAATGAAGAAGAACCCTGTTCCCAGACCCCTGTCGCTAGACACCCGGTCGAGATACATGGCCTAGCGACAGGAGTGTGGCTAGCGACACAGAGTTGAGGACCAAGACCCAGTCGTGAAGCTTTGCAGCATAAGGCCTCAGTTCGCGCCACATCGCGTGATCCGCGACATGGCTGAGATGTGTGTGATGACTTGCGACACGGGCCTCAGATCAAGGCCCATGGGCCTAGGGTTTCACCTCTATAAATATGTGGTGATCCCTATGTGCTCGAGAGTTAGAAATTCATTCCCTTGAAGACAGTTTTGGAGGATTCTCTCTGGGTAGTTTAGTTTAGTTTTAATTTTTTGTATTATTTAATTTTCTGCCCTAGTTTAGCTTAATGTAGGTTATTTATCTTGTTATTTTCTGTTTTCAGTAGCCCAAGCTAGCCAGTTTAATATGTTATTTCCTTTTCAAACCTTGTTTTTAGGGTTTTGTGATATCCAAAATGATGGGTATTAACAAACCCATCAATAAAATGGGAAAATATGCATCCAATGTGTCCCAAAAATATGAAATGGGTCTCACAACCCATGGATTACTGCTTTCATTTTTCTTTTGGGGTCATTTGACCCCCATTTCTTGTTAGTGTGCTTACTGTTTTCTTCTATTGTGGATATTATGCATGTTTCTTGTGTGGTTGAACCCTAGACTAGGATTTGCTTTATTTTAAACACTGTTTTAGGTAGATTTATTTTTGTCTAAGCATGTTCTTGTAGATTTTGAATTCTGTTTGGTTATTTTAGCTAGAAATGCTTTTTAATCTAAAATAGGGTGAGATCACGCTGTTTGCATGCCACTGTTCACTTTTACCTTTTACTGACTCGTGTCCTGAACCATCCATGTCGCTAACCTCTTCCTGTCGCGAGACCACGTCTAGCGACAGGAGGGTTGTTCCGTGACATGGGTGTTAGGGACACTTGTCTTAATATTCTAAAACCCCCAGTCGCTGGGCACTCCTGTCGCGAACCCACGGTTCGCGACACAACACCTGCTTAGCGACTGAGGACCAGATTCTTGCATAATTTTTCTGCATGGCTTCTGTCGCGGAACACTCCTGTCGCGGACCCACGGTTCGCGACACACTTTTATTCCGAGACAGAAAATTATGCCTTGTCAATATTTTGAAAACCCAGTCGCTAGACATCCTGTCGCGGAGCCACGCCCCGCGACACAATTCCAGACTAGCGACTGGGAGCCCAAAATACTTAGAAATTTTTCAGAAAACCCTGTGATGCTAGACATCCTGTCGTGAGGCCACGCCTCGCGACACACCTTTGCTTAGCGACACAAGGTGGAACTCTGCCAAAGTTCTGAAAACCTGTCGAGGTACCCATGTCGCGGGTCTAGGCTCATGACATAATTTATGGTCTCTCGACAGAATCCTCTCTTCTATTTAACCCCAAAAATTCTGATTTCTTGACCTCTATTATACTGCAAAAACTCACATCTTAATCCCACGGATTAAGATGTAATATCCCAGAATTGCAGTATAAGGCGTTATGCTGCCGAAATTTTGATTCTCCATTTCCATCACTTAATTAATTGAACCCTCTATTCATTTATGATTAATGATTGTAATTAGCAATGATTAAATCACTAATTGTAATGATTAAAGGATCTTTGTTCAATTGTCATTAAATTTTCTATAAACAAAACCATGATGCCTTAAGCAGATAATCCGGACTGTAATTAATTATGGTAGGAAGGATTATTTAAGTCATCAACTGTGGATTAATTCCATAACTCTGCATGAGAAACCAATGTCTCTCATACAAGGCCTTGTTTTTATTTTATTTTATTTCCACATTGTCTTTTCTGTGTTGTGTGTAACAAATAGTAAAGAATACATCAGACTAATGTTGGCGGGTATTCCCTCATGGATAACTAGCTCGTATTCTGGGTATTAGTTACTAAGTGTTATTTTGCATGGTCCGGATAGCAGTCAGTGGAAGCCTTGGCGGTTCGTCCATCCGGGATTATAATAGCTTCTCAGCTGACTCCTATTTGGATACAGTTTTATTTCATTTATCTTAATTTCCAAACCCAAATTCCAATCTGCAGTATAACTCTGCTAGTGTCTGTCTACATTAGCTGATAAATACTGCATGAATGAAGCATGTAGGTTTTGTTTATCTGAATTCAACAGACAGTAGGGGCCCAACTGGTAGCGACACTACCATTTTAGGGTTTCACCTGTCTAAATTCGCTCCATCCGAGTAATTGGGAAATTGGACAGTAGATGTTTACAGTCCACCCGATTATTCTGCCATTTCTTTGGTCCTTTGACCACTTCGTATTTGTGTTTCACTTTCTGTCTAGACCCGCCAGTATATTTTGGGTCAATTTATTTTACACTTCATTATATCCGTATGCATGCTACTATTGTGTAATTAATGTGGTCTATAATATTTTGCGATCCTTCCCTTGGACAATAGAAGTCTAGATTTTAAACAGAAATTGCATATTAAATTTCCGATAAAAATTCTTTTATAAAATCCTGATCTAAGTATGGGATAAATTTTTCAGTTATGACTAGTTCAAATTCTGTCAAGGGTTGATTTTGGGAAATTAGAAGCAGAGTCAGCGATCAGGTCTCATCTAGACTGAAAGGATCTGTGCTTTAATTGAGAGTCTAGTACCTGTTTAGGGAATGGTTTTCAAACTCATTATTTTCCGAAATTGTTGTTTGTTGGGAATCTGAGATTAAATATTACACCGAGATGGGGTCCACTTGGATTCAAATACAGTGTAGTAAATAATCTTAGAGGAACAACACCCAGGCCTTGGTTATTTTCTAAGATAGGGTTGAGTATTCTTTCAACTGCTATCCTCTTCTGCCAAAGCCCATGTTTGAGTCCTGAGTGAGTGCATCCGGAATGAACTAATTTATTAGTCCATTTCATTAGTTTGTATCTCATAAACACCCGGAAAGAAGTGAACATATGAGCGGTTCACCGAGAGCCGGGAATTCTTGATCCATACTCTTTCATTCTGATGGGGAGCTGTCTTTTACTACCAGGATCAGACCTTCAAAACCTCCGAGTGATAGAATTTTAAATGCTTTCTTTATTGCTTTCTTTTAAATGCTTTCATTAGAGGTCACTCGGTTGTATTGAGAGTTGTGTAACTGCTACTAGGATTGATAGTTAAGGGATAGTTCAGGCTTGATTAGAATCTTTGGGTGTGACATGGGAGAATGATAATAGTACTTGGCATTTCAATAAATGATCTGTCAGGTGTTGCTTATCCACCACAGATGAAATAACATACCCTGGCCAGGGCAGTTATAAATCGGTGGTATCTTAGAATTTGCGGTCTTAAGAACATGTAAACTCATACTGTAAGTACCTGTCTGTTAAAGGGAACGCAGTACTGAGAGCATGAGAATTAACTATCTGACAGGATTATCCCAAGCAAAGATCTGTGTATAAAAATGGAAGTTTAAATATTGCCCTATCTAAATCTTGTCCAATTTATATTCTTTTCTTCCTGTCCCTTCTGTCCACACTGTGAATCAGCTTCATAGCTAGCATAGTGTAAATTTTCATTGCTTTTACAGATAGTATTTATCGCATTCTTAGAATAACTTTACCCGTTTTCTAGAATAGAATTTATATGCTTTGTAGAATAGATTTAAATGTTTATGTAGTTTAGTTTAAATTCAGTCAGTAGTTGTTAGTCATCTTTTCAAACCAATTGGAGCAATACGAGTGGAAAATCTAGCAAAACGACGTGGGCCCTGCTTCCATCGCACATCCTCCAGTGAACGATCCGGTCTTACTATAAATTACTGCAATTTTTGACACCGTGCGCTTTCGGGCCACAGTTTCTTAACACGAGTAATAACAACGTGACAACCTATAAATATATCCCTAATCCCAACTCCATCCTCATAAAGTGGTTTTCATTAAATAAAATTGAACACCAGGATTATGATTTTTCAGAAATACTCATGTAGTGCGAACTTGTCAAAAGTTTCATGGCAAGGATCTTCAAGGCACGAAATTGTCAAAGATTTCATGCCGGGGAGGTCCATAACGCCGTTTGAACTCAAAGTTTCCCCTCATGAGTAATAAAACGTGAAATATATCCTTAAACCCCTTCCCATGAATCATAACTCTTTTCATTTAATAAAATTAACCTGGGATATTTTAAAAATACTCGTGTGACGAAATTGTCAAAAGTTTCAGCCACCAACACCATTTCATCGCTAATGGAGAGACCAGGACACCCCTGATTTATTCATAGACCAGGAGCCAAGGGTCTACTGTCCAAGGATCCGAGCAGGCCTAGAAGAACTAGACGCCTATTGCCTACACTGTGACCTAACAAACTTTGTCCACATGTACAAAATCTTCTTCCATTGATGATGCTGCTGAAGGAAGATTGAGGCCTTAATATTTTATTTCTCTTTTTAAGCTTAATTGTAAACATCATATAAGAAAATTTCTATCATCTGTGCAAGCTCTATCCTACTGCATGGAAATCTCTTGTAATTGATGTATTATTGCTTTCAAAAAGGAATTTTGCAGTCCAAACAATTTATTTTGAAAAAATGTCTGTACAGTCCGAGATGAATAAGTGACTGTCAGGCCAATAATATGCTGTTGACATACTCAGTATGTCAGCAGTGCCTCTTTACTGCTTTAAATTAAATAACCAACAAAAGTATGCATAAACCTGCTCTAAATTCACATGTTGAATTCAGGCTTGTGATTAAATTTTCAAACTTTTAAATTGGGATAATATAATGGAAGACATGCATGAAATGAATTCCTAAGGTTTTGAGCTATAAAATTTAATGATGCGATCATCTTATTGGGTAATAAATCTGCATGTTGGAGATTTTGATTGAGTAAATTGTTTGGATTATGCTTGATTAAATTTGAGAATATTGTATGACATGAATCAATCCAACCTTGTGAGATTTGAGCCATGAGTCATTTTTACTCATTTAATTTCTTTGATGTGTGAATCAATTTTATTAAAGGAAACTAGAACTTGCAATTGGGACCGATTCAAGACCATGCCATATTCTCGACATCGAGCATATGATCGAGGCACTTAGAAAAACCAAATTTTTGGCCTTCGTTTGAAATCCAAAACCAAAAATATTTTTCCTTTAGGATTAACCCACTTGAGCCTTTAAGCCTAATTTTTCTTGAAACCCACTATATTTTCCTAGCCTTATAAAAAGACCAAAACATTCAACCCAAGTGGACAAGGATAAATTCCATCAAAGGCATTAAATTTGTGATCATCAACAATGTTGAAATCGGTACTCAATAAACCGATTCAAAAAAAAAAGAGAGTTGAGTTCTATTCAACAAGAATAAATTGCAAATGACAAAGCAAATTAGACTTAGTCTAATGTCAAGCAATAGAAAAAGAAAAGCAATAGAAAAAGAAGGAAGTAATTGATGATCATAAATTCTAAATAAAAATGCCAAGTTATGATAGAATAATCTCTTGCCATCTCTTAGCCCAATAAATTCCCTTTCCTACCAAATGTTACAACCGTATGCCCCATTATAACCCTTAAATAAGACCTCGGGATCTCGATTTGAGGAAATGAGCCGGTGGCGAGTTGGTCTGATTGCAAGCTTATGGGATAATTTGATTAAATTTGATTTTGAGCGTTCATGATTAAACCCCATTGAGAGTGAGTGAATTTTTCCTATTCTATCATATGTGAGGCTCTGTTTCTTTGATTATGTTCATGTCATGCCTTAGTTCTAATTTTTAATCCTTGCATTTTTCAAACATGATATTCATGAAGGATTAACAATAATGTTTGATTTGTAGGCCCGATTTAGTGAGCAAGCATCATTTCATTAAACACTGTAATCAAAGGAATTTAATACTTGTAGTTTTTAATTGTCTTATCCCAATCCAAAAAGAATGTAATTTATGAAGCCACGAAAATGAATTGAATATGTAGAGTCCGTGTTCCAAGGAACATTGACTCTAACTGCTCGGGGACGATCAGTATTAAATGTGAGGATGTTGATAATGGCCAGAAATATCCATTATTTTCAATCCATTTCCGCGTCTAAAACGGGCATTTGATCGCATTCCGTTCTTATATTAAATAAGAAAGCAGTTGAATTAGATTGATTTATGCATAATTGTAAAAATAATAAGCTGGTATGAAAAATACATAAATATGTAATTTTATTACACACATTTATGTTAGAAAAAATAAAAAATATGAGAAAATAAAAGAAAATAAAAAGGAATGAAAAAGATGGGCAAAAGAATAAATCAGCCCACAAAAACCAAAAAAGATGGGAAAAGAAAGAAAAGCCCAGAAAAAATTGCAGATTCAGCCCATCTGGCCCAACTAATCAGTGCCCGGAGCATGCCAGTCGCTAGACCCCTGTCGAGAAACATGGTCTCGCGACAGGGGGGTGTCTAGCGACACGACAGCCCAACTGAAGAGAAGACAAGTCCAGGAAGACCGTGTCGCTAAACCCGTGGCGCGAAGTATGGTCTAGCGACACGGGATGGTTCCGCGCCACAAGCAACAAATGAAGAAGAAGTTGTGTCTCTAGACTCCTGTCGCCAGACCCCGTGTCGCGAAGCATGGTCTCGCTACAGGGGTACGTTTGGCGACACAGAAGCAAGAAGTGGAGAGAACCAAGACCCAGTCGTGAAGCTTTGCGCCATGCAACCTCGTTTCGCGCCACATCGCGTGATTTCGCGACACAGGCTGTGATGTGTGTGATGTCTTGCGACATATTGGGCCTCAGACTAAGGCCCATGGGCCTAGGGTTTCACTTCTATAAATATGAGGTGATCCCCTTGTGCTCGAAAGTTATCGAGTTAGAAATCATTTTCTTGAAGACACAGAATCAAGAGTTCTCTCTACGTAGTTCTTACTCTAGGTTTATTTTCTTTGTATTATTTAATTTATGCACTAGTTTAGCTTAGATTAGTTCATTTTTGTAACACCCCGGATTTGATAACCCAGGCCGGGATGCCACCGTCACACCTCCCTAGCAAGACACAACTTTTTCCGAGCTTGCTAGAGAGATGCAAGGCTATGGTTTCAGTGTTTAAAACATTTGAATAAGTAAACAGCCCATCGTATATAACTTGAAGCTAATAATAAGTTGCAGCGGAAAAATAATATCTAAATATAAATATATGTAATGCAGCGGAAATATAAATATGGCCTACATGGCCAAACACACAGTAATTAATTTAAGTCTAATAAAATGCAACATTCACAGTTATTAATTTAGTTCCCGAGCCCCAATATGTGTGCATGCTCATGCCATCTCTCCATACTCTGTAAAAAAAAATGAAACAACGGGTTTTATCAGTATATAAAATACTGAGTAAGTTAATTCCTAACGTAGCAATAAAGGGGTTTTAAAATTTTAATGATTAAAAACTCATTTTTAAGCATGCATATCAAAAACATGTAATTCGACTAATTAATAGACAATAATTTAATACACATATTCTCATAGCCAAATTAAGTTTTTTTAAAAAAAATGAGAATTTAAGGCATAGGCATAATTTTAAAAACATGGCATATTAAATAGCATGATTAAAGGCATAATTTAAAAATAAGATAGAACATAATTTTTAAAATTTTTTGAGAACAATAAGAATTTAATTTGTATACTTGAACATGCATTTAAATTCATAAATAATAATTTAAGCACGGTGTAAATTTAAGACATAATTTAAGGATATAAATAAATAAATAAATACATAAAAAGGATTAAGTCTTTTAACCGGCGATCCAGCGGTCGCAACCGTTTCGTAAGTTTCTGTTTTGCCGGTGATCCGGCGGCCACAGCCAATTTAATAAGTGTCATTTAGCCGGCGATCCGGCGGCCTCAGCCAATTTAGTAAGTTTCATTTAACCGGTAGTCCGGCGGCCGCAGCCGTTTCGTAAGTTTCTGTTTAGCCGGTCGTCCGGTGGCCGCAGCCGTATCCGCCATACCCAGTAACACTCCAGAGCCTCGGAAAATCCATACGGATACTCCCGAGAGTGTAGGCCATGTATCTCATGCCGTTTCGGCGTAGTTTTTCAATCAAGTATCTTGCGTCCATTATAGGCACGCCGAAAAAGGCTAGAGGGGCACCCTGCAGAGCACTCACCCCCTACCTAAGTATCCGATATCATTTCGATTTAGTGTAACGGGATTTTTCAAAAAGTATAGATTTATCGTATTTCAAGGTTTCGACCGTTTGTTTCGGAATTTCAAAATCTCATCAATTTAAAATCGTTTGACGTCACAGTTTACGCTTTTTTAATTTTAAAATTCAATTCAAGTCCGAAAAATCTGAAATTTTTACAGTATATCAAAAACACCCTAACAAACAAATTTTGTGTTTTAACATTTTTGAAATAAGGTGAGGAAACATGTCAAAATTCGAGTTTACTACACAACCAATGCACTGTCAGGATTCAGTTTTGACACAGTTCAGAAAATCGACTTTTTGACATATCAAACAGACTCTAAAAATTCTGAAATTTTATATACACATACTAGACATGATTATCTACAACTTTTTTTTATATTGCAAAGATTATTTCGGACTAGAAATCATAGAAGCATGCTCATCAAGTTCGTGCATATGTACTGTCAGCTTTTCGAAAAAGTGTAAAAACACAGTTTATGTTCGACGCGATTTGAGATAGCAAACATTGATGAAAATCTCTGAAATTTTTACACAACATAGCTTAATGTGTTAGGATCAAAAGTCTACCTTTGAGTTTTTCAGTTTGGACTCTCGAAATAGGAGTTTTAAATGGATTTTAGAAAACGTGCAAGTTGGGGTTTTTAGGTTCGATTTTTACGTTTCGTTACAAAGTCTCTAATTCGGACGCCCCTAAGCCACCCGTATTGATATGAAAGGTATCAACTTACAGAGTATGAGTTCTAGGATGTCTCTGGAACGATCGGGCGCCTATGCTTGCTCCGGGCACGTCCAAATGACCACGATCTCTTCCTCCTTTGGCCAAGAAACGAAAAACGCAGGAATACTCTTAGTCTAGAACGTAGTGGATGACTGTAAATTCGAAAATCATGGAACCAAACATAGGATTCAACCTTACCAACGACCTAAAACTCAGTTTCACGCTCCACACGCCCTCCTTGTCGGATCTCTTTCGTCGGGTGGCCTTCGGGAAGTCTCAAACTTAGGGTTTTTCGAATGGGTGGAGTATAGAAGATAATCGGGGCTGGTTTATCCCATGGCGCAGAGATATTTTTTTTTTTCCTTGGGTGATGGAATGTACGGTAATGAATAGACTAACTAAATTGGATGACTAGCTGTTACTATGGTAGGTATTGGTGATTCCTAATAAATCATATTTAATCTATAATAATATGATTCAAATTCCATTCCTAGAGGGGTTGAGGGCTATAATGATGATACCTTAACTATTCCTAAATGTAGACGTTTCTTGAAATTTTGGAAGAGTTGCATTTACCAATATTCCACTATCAAGAATTATCCGATTCATAGTTGCTGTCAAGAGATTACCAAGTTTAATGGGTATTTGAAATTCAAATTATGCCTTACAAATAAACATGCATGGCAGGTAAGAGTTTGAAATGACAATTAGCTCTTCATTAGTCATGCAATAATGCACTTTAAATTGGCAACTTGCGGTTTTTCTCCACTAATTGCAATTCTTAACTTTTGATTGAATTAAATTTCTCAACTGATCACCCTACCCAAATTTCAAGAATCTTTTTCCATACATGCACATAATTAGGTAATGGAACCCCTATAATTTCCCATTTGCCAAATTTAGCCAAATCCTATCCAATGCCTTACACATGTATATTACTAGTTAGTACCAAATGGTTAATAATAATAATAATAATAATAATAATAATAATAATAATAATAATAATAATAATAATAATAATAATAATAATAATAATAATAATAATAATAATAATAAGATGGGAGTAGTAGGAAACCAATTGCTATGTTATCAAGTAATGGGAAAAGTGGCCATATAGAATAATTTAGCAATATATATATAATGGTCTTTAATTGATTATAAATTTGAACATTAAAAATATTGACAATAAATTGGATTAATATTAATATGATAACAGAATCATCTATTTAAAATAACTTATAGGCAGAATAATAATTATAATATTGGTAAAAGGAAAATAAGCAATAGTAAAAATAATACATTTTTAAATATGGAATTATGGGGTATTACAATTTTAAAGTTGTTCTTCCTTTAAGTAGGTTAGGTAGCCACTGTTTACATTTGATTTTGTTATGAACTTTTGGTTTTTAGGGTTTGTAATACCCAAGATGATGTGTATTAACAAACCCATTAATAAAATGGGAAAACATTCATCAAGAGGTGCCCCAAAACCATGAAATGGGTCTCACCACCCATGGATTCTACTGCTTTTATTTTTTTTTTATCTTGGGTCATTTGATCTTTATTTTCTCTATTCTTACGCTTACTGTTCTTATTTTCTTGGATAATGTTCATGTGTGATGTGTGGTCAAACCCTAGTTAGGATCATGCTTTATTTTAAATATTGTTTTAGTTAGATTTATATTTTTAGATTCAAATTTTGTTTAGTTAATTTAGGTTAGAATAGCTTTTTGATCTGAAATGGGGTGAGATCACGTACAATGCATGTTACTGTTCCGTTTTGTTTTTCTGACATGTGTCCTGAACCACATCCATGTCGCCAACCTCTTCCTGTCGCGAGACCACGTCTAGCGACAGGAAGGCTGTTTCGCGACATGGATGCCTAGGGACACTAGTCTTATAAAATTTTGAAACCCTTAGTCGTGAAGCAATCCTGTCGAGAACCCACTGTTCACGACATAATTTCTTGCTTAGCGACTGAGGAACAAATCCTTGTATTTGCACTCATATGGCTCCTGTCGCGAGACTCCTGTCACGGACCCACAGTTCGCGACACACTTTTTATGTCTCGAGACGGGAAATTATGCCTCAGCAAAATTTTGGAAACCCCAGTCATTAGACCATCCTGTCTCGAGACCACGTCTCGCGACACACTTTTAAGTTTCGCGACTGGGGACCCAAATACTTAGACATTTTCAGAAAATTTCGTGTCGCCAGACTCCTGTCGCGAGACCACGTCTCGCGTCACAATTTTTGGTCTAGCGACATGAGGCCGTTATCATGCAAAAATTTCTAAAATTCATCAGTTGCGATACCCATGTCGCGGACCTCGGTTCGCGACACAATTTCTGGTATCATGACTGGGTCCTCATCCCTTTATTAAATTACCAAAATTCTATCTTCTTGACCCCTAGTCCTCAAACCCCAGTCGCTTGACCACGTTTGGCGACTGGCAATCGGTTTAAGGACTGGGAAAACCCTAAAATCAAATTCTCTAATTCTTTCACCCCTCATGTCGTGATCCTCCCGTCATGAACCCGTGACGCAATTTTGTGTCACGACATGCATGGCACCCTCTTGCCAAAATTTTATGTTTCTCCATATCCGACCATTAATTAATTGAACCCTTAAGTCATTAATTACTGATTATGATTAGCAATAATTTAAGTCAATAATTACCATGATTAAAGGACCTTTGTTCAATTCTCACTAAAATATTTTTCTATAAACAAAACATTGATGCCTTAAGCAGATAATCCACTGTAATTGATTATGGTATGAAGGATTATTTAAGTTATTAATTATGGATTAATTCCATAACCTTGCATGAGAAACCAATGTCTCTCATACAAGGCACCCTCTTTTATTTTAATTATTTATTTATTTTGTCTTTTTTGTGATGTGTGAATGAACACTAAAAGATATCACAGAATAATTTTGGCGAACGGTCCCTTCACCGGGAAATGAAGTAGCCCGTAGTCTGTGTATTAATTACTCTTTGTTATTTTGCATGGTTTGGATAAATATTAACGAGGTCAGGCGAACGGTCCTTTCACCGGGAAATGAAGTAGCCACTCAGTTAATTACTGTCCAAATACAGTTTTATTTTCCTTAACTTAATTTCTAAACCCAAATTCTAATATATAATACGAGTTAGTTAATATCTGTCAATATTAGCTTATGAGTATTGCAGAGAGGAAACATGTAGGTTTTTATCTGAATTCGCAGACAGTAGAAGCCCAACTGGTAGCGACACTGCCATTATAGGGTTTCTGCTGTCTAAATTCATTACATCCGAGGAATTGGGAAATTGGATAGCAGATGTTTGCAGTCCACCCGATTATTCTGCTACCATTTTTGCCTCACGGTTTCCTCATATCTGTGTCTCACGTTCTGTCTAGACCCACCCCTATATTTTGGGTCGATTAATTTTACACTTCCATGTATCCGTATGCATGCTAATATTATGTAAATATTGTGGTCTATAGTATTTTGGGATCCTTTCCTTTGACATTAGAAGTCTAGATTTAAACAGATATTGCTTATTAAATTTCTAACAAAAACTCATTTATAAAATCCGGATCTAACTAAGGGATAAATTCCTCAGTTATGACTAGTTCATATTCTGTCAAGGGTTGATTTTGGGAAATTAGAAGCAGAGTCAGCGACTAAGTCCCGTCTAGACCGAAAGGGTCTGTGTTCTTATTGAGAGTCTAGTACCTGTTTAGGGAATGGTTTTCAAATTCTTTATTTTCCGAAATTGGTATGTATTTGGAATTTAGTCTTAACTGTCACACCAAGATGGGATCCACTTGGATTCAAATATTGTATGATAGGTAATTCTAGAGGAACAATACGTAGGCCTTGGTTATTTTCTAATATAGGGTTGAGTTCCTTTCAACTGCTATCCTCCTCTGCCAAAGCTTAATTTTTGAGTCCTGGGTGAGTGCATCCGGAACGAACTATTCTATTAGTTTGTTTCATTAGTTTGTATCTCATAATCACCCAGAAGGAAGTGAACACTGCGAGCGGTTCACCGAGATCCGGAAATTCTTGATCCACATCCGGTCATCCTGACTGGGGGCTTTCATTTACTACCAGTACGAAGCTTTTGAAACTTCCGAGTGATATGATTTTAAATGCTTTCTTTAATGCTTTCTTTACCGCTTTCTTTTAAACGCTTTTATTGAGGTCACTTGGAAGTATCGCTAGATCTTCTAACTGCTACTAGGACTGAGAGTTAAGGGATAGTTCAGGCTTATTTTTAGACTTTGGGTGTGACATGGGGGAATGATAGCAGTACTTGGCATTTCAACTAATGATTTGTCGGGTATTGTTTGTCCACCACAGATGAAATAACATACTTGGCATTTTAAAACGGAATAATTGCCAAAATAGTCCTTTTTCGTTTCATTTTGGCCAATTCCATTATAACACCCCATAAAATTATTAAATAGAAATTTAGATTTTTAATAAAAGGATATTCAAAATTTCTCATAAACTTGATTTTTTTTATAAGATGAAAAGAAATAATATTCGAGTTTGAATTTATTTAAGTCAATCCTAGTTGTGAACTAAGTTGAGAATATTAAAACTTTGAAGTGCAACAACATCTAATTAACTTATAGCTATTAAGCTATATTCCATTACAAGTTATTTAAAACTCATATTAATTAGTTATGACTATTTAAACAGAATTTAATATAATTATTTAGTCATTCCTAAACCTAAATCCTCGATAATGAATTCAGAAAGGTGGTTCGACTACAAGTAAGACTTATTTAAAGTAATATAAATAGTGAGAGGACTGATTTATTAAAAATATCGGACTTTATTATTAGGGGATAACTTATTAAATTTATGAAATACCAACTTGAATTAATTTAGTCAGAAGCATAATAAACATCCGCTTGTAAATCATTAATCCTTAATCAATAATCGGATATATTTAACTTCTAAATATGCCATGGAGTTTCCGAGGGAAGCTTTAGCCTCAAACAATGTTTGCTATTTAGAGCCCTAATAGGTTACAAGCTATTTGATTTTTAATAAGACAGTTATTTATAAGCTTGAAGTAAAAAGGTGTTGGACATGAGTTAATTTGTAAAATTTATCACTATAATTTGCCGGTTTAGTTATGGAATTCATGAGCGGCCGAAATTATCTAAGGAAAAAATGCCCAAGTACTTTATTAACTAGTCATCGTTTATTAGAGCCTTGGGATATCAAGATTTTTATATTAAATTTAATTGAAGGAATTGGACGACAAGTGTTGGGTTATTTTAAAGCCATAAATCGAGATCAATGATAAGGCATAATTGAATCCGAATGGAGCGACCACGATATTAGGACAAGTATAATTATCAGACCCGTTATTTTATAAGTGCTAGATTAAATAATATTGAGCATGAATCAAGTTAAAAATTAGTCACATATGATTTAATAAAAAATATATGTAACCAATTAATGTAGTGGAAATCAAGGTCGGCTGCCTTATTACCAAGTTGTCCCAAATAAAAGGACTTTAAGACTTGGCCTAATTTTTGTTAATAGGAGAAATTAATATATAATTTATGTCCATTAGATTGAATTAGGAGTATAAGATCATTGGAGGCTTAAATTAAATATTTTGATTACCTAAGGCCATTAATATAAGAATAAGGGCCATTAATATATATAATGATCAAATTAAATACTTGATTAATTATTGAAAGAATTCTTGATGCCCAATTATCCTAGATTTAGACTACATTGCTAGTAAGACCAACTATGAAATAATTTAATTATGTTTAATAAGATTGGGATAAATATTAGACATGGATTTGATTATAAGAATTAAATCCTTAAAATTAAATTAAGATACTTAACTCGTTTAATTGTCAAAAATCATCCGGCTTAAGTTTAACGATGATCCCAAATTGGTTGGAGCGGAGTCTTATTACTTGACTAACGGTATCGAATTATTAAGCTACTTAGGTCCATAATTTAAATTAATTAGTGGATTAAGTCCAAGCTTAGGGATTAGGAGTTGGGCCAATTAATTAGTGATCCAACAAGCAAAAAGAAAACCAAAAAGGGATTGAGCCCAACCCAACCAAGCCCATGCCTAACCCTAAGCCCAACACGAGGGATGAATTGACACACGAGTGACAGCCACGGAGATCTGTAAAATTAAATGGGTGGACGTGAGGGAAAGGGCTTTTGTCCAGATAAAGGGAAGCTGTCCAATTGCTTATTTAAGCTTCCCCAACCTCATATGAAAAGGACGAATTCTCATTCATTTTTCTTCTCCTTCCTTCCTCTGCATTATTTTGCTCTTCCTTTGTTCTCTTCTCTGCTTTCGAGAGTCCTGTTCTGCATCCTTTTTCTTGTTCTGCTATTTTCTTCTTCGGTCCTCTCTGTTTTCGTTTCTATTTCTCTCCTCCATTTTGCTACTAGTTCCACAAAGAGGTTCCTAGGAGCTCAAGCGAAAATTATTGCAAATAACTAGCCCGTAGGAAGTGTTCCGGTAAGATCTATTTAAGTTGGAAATTTTAGTTATAATTAATGTTAGAACACCATTGTAATATCCTGAGTTAATATTAAAATTTTTGTTAGACAAATAGTTGCAAAGGATTATCTGCTCGTAGCCTACGCGTGTGTTGCATCCATCTCATCTACGGCGACTATAAGTAGATTTTTACTCTTTGGAGTAAGCCAAATTTATTTTAGCTTAAGCATAAATTTTAAATACCGTTATCTCATTTTTAAATTTATGCTTATAGCTCCCTACTGCTTTTTGGATTATTGGTATGCCATTTTACTGTGCTTATTTAATTTCTGCAATAAATCCTTTGTTCTGAAGATCCTACTGTTATGGTGTGGATCTGTGTACTGGGTCGGATCACCTCTACCGGATGTATGCAGTTCAAAGCAATTCGGGGCTTTCGACCCCCGGATGTGTGCAGTTCAAAGCTATCTGGGGACGTTGGCACGATACCACCTACCTGATTCCATATGGTCTGAGGAAATTTCTTACCTCCACCACAACCCTTGAATGTAGTGAGATTTGGGCCTTACAACGAGGAACCTGCACATCATCTTGGCTGAGAAATTTATTTCTTGGTAACGCATAGTGTCATATTGTCTTTTCCCGGGTTTAGATTTATATGGATTTTGTCTGTGCATGAATAAATTCTCATTTTAGCATACCATTACCATAACTGTTATTTTTAAATTATTTCTGCAACACTGCTTCCTCCGGGAGTAAACGTCTACTTACTCAACGATTGTTCTCGCTGACTCTATACTTTTCACCGTTTTCCTTTCAGGTTTTGAGATCTGCAAGGAATCTATTGCACGGGCACGGTTTAGGGTATCAATTACGAAAAGTGTATATTTTAAAATTCCCCTTGGGATAAGAATACATTACTTGGCATAGAAAATTATTTTTATGAAGTATGAACAAATATTGTGCCCTACTGTTTTAAACAATGCATTTCGCGTTTAACAGTATTATTTTTGAGATATGAGATAGCCAACCTCTTTTAAAATAAAAGCTTCCATGGAATTTATTCTATTTCTATCGTTAAGCTCATTTGAGGAATGCGTTCCTCCATTTTGGTTGTACAATCCAACTATTTTTATTAAGCTTATTTTATACTTTATAGTATTATAAGCTTCATTGCGGATTATATGCTAGCTTGTCCGGAACGTGGTTAGCATATACATTCAGCTGCAATATTTATTCTAGCCTTAGCGTATTTCGGGCGGTCCGTAATACGTGGCGGTAACACCCCGCCCCTTTTCCCGCTCTTTGCTACCATGGGCAATTTGAGACGACTAACAGATTCCCTGCCTCCTCCAAGCCTTCAACAATGATGGATTCGACTCAAGAATTGCTTCGGATTCCAAAGAATTGCACCTAGCTCGAGTCTAGACACAAGTTGGTAGAGTTTTCACTCGATTGAGGGTTTTCGGCTCCCACAAGCTCTCATTGATCTTTGGTAGAGAAAACTCATATTTCATATTACACAAAGATGGCTAATACAATGGTGGATGACCTATTTATAGTTCTCACTTTAATTATAAAGGCTAATGACAATTAATGGTAACTAATCAACAGATTAGAGGAAATCAATTAGGTTACTATGCAGACTACTACGTGTCTGCATTTCCTGACGTGTTCCAGCATAGTGTAGGTTGTGCTACGCGGCTTAATGGTCTGAAACCTTACCATCCGAATCCATTTATTGTAATTGGCAGGAGAATCTGTCAGTCCCACATTAATGGACGGGCTTCCGCAATTACTGGACGGAAATAATTGCAACTTTTGTAACTTCCATTTGATGGAGGAATCAGTTATGAAATTATGTTGAAGCAGATTTCAACCCGTGGGGAAAAGCTGGGCATTCGAAGGCGGGCATAGCACGATCATGCTGGATCTGAACCACTTCCCGGAGGACATGGTTTCCGACGGCATTCGTGGTGAAGATAATGATACACAACATGGGGAGTACACTTTTTCTTGGAGAAGATGATGCTTCGAAGGGATGCAATGAAACGGAGTCATTACCAGGGTCTGTGAACGGGGATGATGATGACGATGCAGTGCGTGGTTCTGAAACGTGCTCCGAGAGGATTTCCGTGATTAAGACGGACGTATGCAGCCGTGTGGCACCGGTGCTGACAGGTAAAAAAAAATTGTTGAAGGTTTTGCAATGTTTTCATATACGATAAGAACTGGCAGGAACTAAATCTCCATGGCTGGGATGTGGGTTTGGGGAAATTAGGGTTATCACCCGTGTTCTATCATTAGAACTGAAGTGTTTTTTTTTTTCCAAAGGAAATATGCAGACATTCAGGAATTTGAAGATCGTGAATACAAGAGTGTTAGAGACGCGTACACTGCATACATAAATTTCGCACACAGCCGTGGATTCTCGGTGCGCAAGCAATATGAGAAAACAGCACCGCGAGATAAATCTTTGGTGAGGTGGATGCTTTATTGTTGTAGCAAGGAAGGGTATAAGGACAATAGCAAGGTCAATCCATCGAACAAAGACCCGACGAAAAAATCATTTATGGGAGAATCTAGCCAAAGCAAAGTACGAATATTGGATGATACACGTGTTGGATGCACTGCTATGATCTCATTTAAATATGATTTGAAACGAGAGGTTTATGTTTACAAGTACCATGATGAACATAATCACCCAATGCAAGATAGGACCACGGCTCACGTGTTGAGATCCAACCGGAGGATTCTGCAACATCATGAGATAATTGCGGAACTTGGTGAGAAGGCGGGATTGTCAATAGGAGAATCCTACGGGCTGATTAAAGCAATGGCGGGTGGTGCCGAGAAGGTTGGGTTCTTGAAATCCGATCTAAAAAACATGATGAACCGCAGGCATAGCAAACATGTCAAAAAGGGTGAAAGCCATCCATACTGAAATATTTCAAGGATAAGGAACTTTTGGAATAGAGATCCTTTTACAGCATGGACATCGATGATAATAAAGAAATATGCAGTATTTCTTGGGCTGACTCGAAGATGAGGGAAGATTACAAGCTTTACGGGGATGTTGTAGCTATGGACACAACTTTCAACACGAACAAAAGTGCACGACCACTGGGTAATGTTACCTGAATTTAGTTAATTTTCATTTGATTTTCATTTAACGGATTAGAACGTGGGAAAAAGGGTGGCCAAAAATATTTTATTCAAATCAATGTGATCTTAGGCTTATATGTATGTTGTAGTGACTGCAATTTTGTGACATGTTTCTGTACCTGAATGTTGAACTGGAAGATATGAATACTGTAGCTTTAATAGTTGGATTCAATCAACATAGGAGATGTTGCGTGTTTGGTGATGCATTATTACTGGATGAGACTCAAGCGACATTCGCATGGTTGCTAAATACTTTTCTCAATTGCATGGAAGGTGAGTGTGTGTGTGTAGTGCATGGGTGGCGACAGGATCAAATTGTTGTGTGAATACAATATTTAAATTGGTTAATATGAGCAACCTTTATTATGCTGCATCAGGCATGTTCCGTGAGTGCTCTAAAAAATCCATTTAATACTATTATTGATTGGTTATTTTTTGTTTAATTAAATGCAATATGTTTACATGCTTATCAGGTGATCACCCGAGAAGCATCATGACAGATCAGGATCCAGTGATGGCAGCTGCTATCTGGAAAATTCTGCCGGGAACCTACCATGGTTTATGCACCTGGCATATTCTAGAAAATGTGAAGAAGAACCTAAGTAAGATGTACACGAAGAGGTATGCTATTACCAATGGTCAAGATTAACCAGATGTGAATATTTAGCTCATAATGTGTGTTCTTGGTGATTGCGATTGCCAGGTTTGCGGAATTATTCCATATTTTGGTTTACAAAGTAATAAATGTAAGTGAATGCGACAAATATTGAAAAATGATGCTTGATGAATGCTTTGGTGGAGGGACACATAGGTGGCTTGATGGCATACACACACTCCGCAAGCATTGGTCATCAGCTAGGAGACGGCGACAATTCACAGCTGGTATGCGCACTACACAAATCATCGAGTCTACAAATGCAACCCTGAAACGGTATTCACATTTAAATGGTTCCTGTTTGTTGTTGATTTTTAAATGCATTTGTGTTGTTATTTGGCAAATTATCAAATAGTGAATAATTTATTGATGCAGGCATCTCCAAGTTGATGACAATGTTGCCCAATTTTTTATACATTTCGAACGTGCTATAGAAGGCAGGAGGGTAGATGAAGCAGAACCACAGTTCAAGTCAATGGATAAGAACATGGCAGCGCGTCATCCGTGGAACTCGCTGGTGGGCTCGGTTTCATTATCTTATACTCCCTCGATGTTCAACATTTTTTGCAAAGAGTTTGATTTTTCGTACAAGTTTGAAATCAATGAAGAGAAGGAGATGGCCTTTTTAGAAACCCGAGTCTACATGGTCACAAATCCGAATAAGGTAAAGAGTCTGAACAAATCGCATAAGGTGATGTTGAACCCTAGCGTTGGCACAATAAGCTGTACATGCTGTAAATTCGAAAACTGGGGTGTGCTTTGCCGACACGCTTTACGTGTTATGGTTATTGTGGGGGGATCCTAGACAAAACAATATAAGACAGTATCGGATAAATATGTACTTGATCGGTGGTGTGTGAAACCATGTGTTGCTGGCGTAGATGGGGCAAGTTTGTGTGAGAATTCTTTGGCGACGCAATAGGCTTGGGATGCTGTAGTCACCACTGCAATGGCAGCCGCTAGACAACTCATAACACATGATACAGAGAGCACAAACAGGTTTATATATCATCTTAATGCATTCCTAAGTGAAGTTAGCAACAAGGCGGTGGAGGACATTATACGGGAAGGTAGGCATATTAATTAGCAGAAATATGATTCTAATATTTTTAACCACAAAGTGACAACTCCGTCGTTCATATTGAATTCCAGGTAATGGTGAATGTGGAAAGCAATGTGCAGAAGCATGCGAGGATGTTGCTTTGACGTTGAAATCGAATCTAAGAAGGTTCGGGCCGAAAAAAAGGCGTAAGACAATCTCCGAAGTCGTTCGGGGGGCTATAAGAAAGAAAAAACAGGCGAAGTAAAAGCATCAATTTCATAAGTTCGACGGACAATGTAGAAGCAGAGCTTTCTTTGAATTGTAATATATGATAAGTCTTATTCAGCTTCCATGACATAGAAATGTGTTAAAAAAATTTAACACATAATTGGAAAAATAAAATGCAATTAATTATAAGTGTGGTTTTGTTTATAATTTTCTATGAAATAGAGCATAAGACAACGCATAGCAAGGGATAAATGTTCAGTGTGAGTGCTACAGTATAAGGCGATTTGTTTAAAGGGATGGATTGTGAAGTGGAACATGTTGCATAATGCGATGGAACACTATGTGCTTTGAATTGTAGCACGGTTTACCGCATGAAATAGCATAGGGATAGGGATTAAGGTTTTCATGTAAGAATGGGAAAAAAAAAGCCGCATGTAGGTATAATTGTGGTTTTGGTGATTACTTATATAACAAGGGGCGTTCCAAAGTGGAAAACTATATAAAAAGAATATGGTGGGAAAAGAAATAACAGTGTGTAGGAAACGTGAATGAAATGAGACGATAGTGGATCAGGTGTCGGCCATTGGGAAAACATTTTTAGGAACACATAGAACATGAATGGCAAACTGAAATAGCACAGATGAATAAACACACTTTCATGCATGGATAAAATGAGGAATTCAATACTAATAAATAATAAGTGAAAATCGTGTCCAAAAGGGTTAAAGACTACTGGAAGACAAAAATCCAAACCACTAACATAATGTTGTGCCACAGTAGTGGGGATATATAGTTTTAAAAGGATGAAGAGATGTCCTGGGGTGTAGGGGAATTACATTTTCTGCTTCCCCTTCCCAAGATCCGAGTCATTTGGCTGAATAATGGGAGCAACGGCACACATGGGGATGGCTTCTTCTGCAACAGAATCTTCACTAGGCGGGGGAGCACCTGCCAACACCCTGACACTGTCCAAACACCGGTTGTGCGTGTCAAGAACAACATATGAGGCAAACATTGCATGCAGGGCATCGACGACCGGCTGTTTACGAATTTCTATGAGCATATCGTTGCGGATGTGACCCCGGAAGTATCTCATGTAGAATAAAATAAAAATCCCGCAAGAATGTCCATCAGGCTGAGTCGCGTGGAAGCTGGAGGCAACTTGAAACGGGACCGACCAGGCTGTGCTGTCGTACTCCTCCGCTACAGTCTGCAAGCATTGAAGAACACGCTTGATAACCAACTTGTCCACATCGAAGCCGGGCTGCCGGATTCTACTGTTGAAATACCACAGCTTTTTCCTTTCAGAGTCAGCAACGAAAAGGACCCAATGGTGGTCGCAAACATAGGGGAAGAAAAGCTAGGGAAAAAAATGAGAATCGTTAGCTAATACATGGAATGCAGCATAATGATCATGGAGCGAGAGCATAATTGCATGGGAAAAGAACATCGAGAACAGGTTATGATATCATAATGGAAATGGCTGCACATGCAGATATGTAAAATTAAATCTAGCAAGTGGGAGAATATCACAAAGCGACGAGTGTGGAACACTACAGTACATGGAAAAGATCACATCGAATATGTAGAGGGAGTGAGGAGGAAAAATATCTGATATGAAGCTATGAGCGAGGAAGATACTGAATAATGTGACCTGAATGGAACATTAATTGGGCATGCAAATAACACGTATTGCCGAGTGAGATAGCATAATAGAATGAACGGATGCGTAGGCATGGATAGAGGAGCACTTGACAGTGGATTCAGAACATGTTATGGCACAGAACATAGCATAAAATCGATGCGGTAGGATCACTGCTAATATAAAACAACAAAAGGCATTATCAATTTCATACATAATTGTTCATTTATTTGTTCAAACATCACAAAGTAAGCTTCAAGTATGCAAATATGAAGGTGTTGGGTGTAGGCAGAACAAAACTCACCAACTTTGCATTGAAGCATAGCGTCCAGTCGTCCATTGGAAAGCATTTTGTAAGTGTTTTGGTCCACGAAGTGATTACTGTAGGCTCGTCACGTGGGATCCGTTTTCCACGAGCCTCCATACCGCAATATGTCTTCAAAAAAAATATAGTTGTGGGTAAATGCTAATAGAATAATAGGACGAATAAATGTAATTATACAAGGATTGGAATACCGTAAGCGTGGATGGAAAGAATGCAGCATCTATATACAAGTTATTCGCACCAATGTTTTCAAACGACCACCTGTTTGCCACTTGAATATAAGCATCAACAAATAACTCTGGTATATCCATACCAGGTCCAAAAAGCTCGATATGCTCCTTCCAGAATTTGATATATCCATCGTCATACACATTTTCGCCTACATGAACGTTCACACGAGGGGACATTCATCATGTTGAATTGATAAAGATCAAAATACCGGGAAAAGAAATAAAAAACCTGGTGCATTTTTCCTCTTGAATAACCATGGTACAATTTTCTTCTCTAATGCCGTTAGAGATGACCACCGCTGCAGCTCACGGGGGTTATCATACGACGGTGACATTACTGCCTTTGAAGGCCTTCGGTCACGCTTGGCCTTGTTCGAGGCAAGGGTAGGTGGTGAAGGGGCCCTCTTGCGTGTGTTCTCAAGTGTTTTTTCTCGACAAGTGATGGTGGTAGAGGGTCCACAAAGTCATCGTCGGTGCAGGCATTCCGATGCTGTGTACAACAAATAATAATAAATGTATCAGTAATTCAAATCAAATCACATCAAAAGTATATGAAATCATTTTCCATGCGTAAAACGCATCCAACCAATTTCCTAATCACCAATTTTTCCCTTGGGGTGTCGTTTGGTCAGGCTAAGAGAACCATATTTGGACGTGAAGTAGGAGGGGGGCAGTCTGGTATGGTACGGTGGTCGGTACTGGCATTTTGGTGTTGTATATGAAAATAATAAGACGGTTATGACATTATCGAAGCACAACATGAACTGAGAAATATGATATCACAAATCATATAAACAAATCATCTGATAAAAACCTTACCTCCAACATTTCACTGGTAATGATGATTGGTGAGCCTAAAAGATCCGAATTTGGCTGCGAACTGATGGGCATGTCAGGTGGGCAAGGTTTGTCGTGATTTCCACTATGTTGCTGTGTACAAAAACTAAATATTAAAGCAATGAAAAATGAAATCATACCACAGAGCACGTATATGATAACATTAGAGGAATGAACAACGCAGCCAACAGACATCCTAACCTCTAGTACTTCCCTGGCAATGGTGATTGGTGAGCCTAATAGATCCCAATTAGGCTGTGAAAGTGGAATGTGTGGTGGGGAGGGGCATGCAAAAGGGGGGAACGTTTCATTGCGTTGGGGGATTCCATCCGTGTTAACATTCACCTCAACAACACCATCATCAACTGCAGCAGCCCCATCAACCCCATCAAACTCTACTGCAATGGCATCACGTTCATCAACAATTTCACTTGCAAAGGCATCATCGATAACAACTTCTTCTTTAATAGTCTGGAATTTTGTGTGACATTCAGTTGCACGCCCGTCCTGACTTTCAGCAGCTAAGTCCTCTTGTATTTCAAGGCATCCCAATTCCAAGTCCACTTCCTTCATACGTTTTTTCAGTGCTTCTACTTGTTCATTAAGGCGTGCATACTCAGCTTTCAGATCAGCCTTTCGCTGTTGAACATCAGTAGCATCAGGTGCCTACAAACGGAAAATGGAATCATGATATGTGTCCAGGTATATATGAGTTATGTACAGATAATAAGGTGTTTTGTACATCTACCTGTTTCTTCTCAGTGTCAGTACAGACCCCCGTGCCATGGTCCTTTACGGATGATTTGGGCTGAGGGGTGTTGGTGCACAGTCAACAAAACAAAGAAAGAAAAGTCATTGATGAAATCTAAAAAACAAATCTGATTCAGTGTAATTGAACTATGATTGAATTTGGAACCTTCAAATTATGTTCCATTAAAGCATGGTTGAGAGAAAGGATAACACAAAGCACATATTCCAGTAACAATGACATGGCGAGGTTAGGAAAATACCATTGTGTAAAAGGCACATAATATAGCATGACTGAGCTTTGAGTATATCACATCTGATTACTAAAAGAACAATTTATGCAAAATATTATATTCGAAACCAGACAATTAATTAGAGATGTGTAGCAAAAGTGTTGTTGGTTTGGATTATGTTAAGTCACTGAAACTTTTGACAAATTTCATTAACACGAGTATTTTTCAATAAAATATATCAGGATTGATTTTATTAAATGAAATGAGTTATGAATCGGTGGAAAGGGTTTAGGGATATATTAAGGTTGTTACTCTTTATTACTCATGTGAGGGGCTTTAATTTCAAATGGCAATGTGGTCCTCTCTGCCATGAAACTTCTGACAAATCTCATGATACAACCGGGATAAATTGACCTTCAGCCTGTCACACTGAGGGTCCCCGGCATATGTGCCATGATACTTCTCATGATTACATGTCATGAGATTCCCTGCCATGAAACTTTCGGCAGATTCCCACTACATGAGTATTTTCTGAAAAATCACATTTTTATTTACTCGTGTTAAGAAACTGTGCCCCCGAAAGCGCACGGAGTCAAAAATTGCAGTATTTATAGTAAGTACCGGATCGTTCACTGGAGGATGTGCGATGGAAGCAGGGCCCACGCCGTTTACTAAGATTTTCCACTCGGTTACTCGATTAAAGTTTGAGAAATGACTAACAACTACTTGACATAATTTAAACTAAGCTATGAAAGCAATCAAAATAAAGCAGATAAAATTATTCTAGAAAGCGAATTAAATTTAATCTAAGAAAGCAATAGAATTATTCTAAGAAAGCGGTTAAAGTTATCCTAAGAAAGCAGAATTAAAATATGACAGAAGGGACAGGAAGAAAAGAATAAAGATTGGACAAGATTCAGATGAAACACAGTTAAACTTCCATTTTTGTTACACAGATCTTAGCTTGGGATAACTCATCAGTTAGCTAACTCTCATGCTTCCTATACTATGTTCCCTTTAACAGACAGGTACTTACAGTAAGGATTTACATGCCTTAAGACAACAGAATCTAAGATACCACAGATGCATAACTACCCTTGCAATGGTATGTTATTTATCTGTGGTGGATAAGCAACACCTGACAAATCATTAGTTGAAGTGTCAAGTACCGCTATCATTCCCCCATGTCACGCCCAAAGATTCTAATCAACCCCTGAACTATCCCTTAACTCTCAGTCCTAGTAGCAGTTACACAACTCTCAATACAACCGAGTGACCTCTAAAGAAAGCAATTAAAAGAAAGCGGTAAAGAAAGCATTTAAAATCCTATCACTCGGAGGTTTTTGAAAGTCTGACCCTGGTAGTAAAAGAAAGCCCCCAGTCAGAATGACCGGATGTGGATCAAGAATTCCCTATTCTCGGTGAACCGCTCGCAGTGTTCACTTCTCGTCGGGTGGTTATGAGATGCAAACTAATGAAACGAACTAATAAATTAGTTCGTTCCGGATGCACTCACTCAGGACGCAAAAATAGGCTTTGGCAGAAGAAGATAGCAATTGAAAGAATACTCAACCCTACCTTAGAAAATAACCAAGGCCCGAATGTTGTTCCTCTAGTATTATCTGTCACACCTTATCGGAATCCAAGTGGAATCTGACCCAGTGCAATATTTAATACAAGATTTCCAACAAACAGCAATTTTGGAAAATAATAAATCTGAAAGTCATTCCCTATCAGGTACTAGACTCTCAATAAGAACACAGACCCTTTCAGTCTAAGTGAGACCTAATCGCTGACTCTGCTTCTAATTTCCCAAAATCAACCCCCAGTCGGATATGAATTAGTCATAACTGTTGAATTTATCCCTTACTCAGATCCGGATTTTATAAAGGAATTTTTGTTGGAAATTTATTATGAGACATCTGATTAAAGTCATGACTTCTATGTCCAAGGGAAGGATCCCAAAATAATATTGACCACAATATCTACATAATAATATCATGCATAAAGTTATAGAGAAGTGTAAAATTAAATAACCCAAAATATAAGGTGGGTTTAGACAGAAGTTGGAACACAAAGGTGAAATAGCCGGAGATGAGAAGAATTTATTTGGCTAAAAAGATGGCAAAACGATTGGGTGGACTGCAAACATCTGCTGTCCAATTTCCCTCTCATTTGGATGGAATGATTTTTAGACAGTGGAATGCCTCAAATGACAGTTGCCACTGTCATCTTAAACTCCACTATCTGTGAATTTGGATAAAAACCCACATGTTCTATCACTATAGTAATTATTAGATGACATTGGCAAATATCATCTAACATTACTACAGCTCCAGATTCGGGTTTGAAATTAAGATAAAGAAAAGAAAACTGTATCCGGGTAGGAGTCAGCTGAGCAGCTATTATAATCCCGGATGGACGAACCGCCAAGGCTTCGACCGACCGCTATTCGGACCATGCAAAATAACATCTAATAATTAATATACAGACCACGAGCTAGTTATCCGTGTGGGAATACCCGCCAACATTAATCTGGTATATTCCTTATTAGTTGTTTCACACAACACGGAAAAGACAAATAAATAAAAGAAAATATTTTTGGGTCATCTTGCATGAGAGACATTGGTTTCTCATGCAAGGTATGGAAATGAATCCATAATTACTCTTTATGGTCTAAATAATCACTCATTCCATAATTAATTAATTAATTACAGTCCGGATTATATACTTAGATCATTAGAGTTTAATTATTTGTAGAAGAATCTTTTAGTGGGGAATTGAACAAAGTTCTTTATATCAAATTAATCATGGGTTGAGATCATTGGATCTCAACCTCAAAATATTAATATAAAGGTTCAATTAATTAATGGAGTGAGATGAAGAATAAAAATTTGGCAAAAGGTGCCACTTTGTCGCGGAGTAGAGTTCGTGTCGCGGAGCGTGGCTCCGCGACAAAGGTTTCGCGACAAAGGGGTGAGAAATAAGAGAAGTGGGATTTTGAAGATTAGGGTTTGCTTTGTCGCTTAAGCAAAAATTTTGTCGCGGAACAAGGTTCCGCGACAAGGAGGCATAGCGACAAAGAGGGTTGAAAATTGGTAAGGACACAATTCCTGGTCGCGGAACAAGGATTTTGTCGCGGTACGTGGTTCCGCGACAAAGGTTCCGCGCCAGAGTCCTCCCAGAATAAAATTACAAGTATTTGGTTCCTTGGTCGCTAATCAAGGATTTTGTCGCGGAACGTGGTTCCGCGACAAGAGTTGCATCGCGACCAAGGGGTTTCAAAATTAATGGCAAGGCATAATTTTCTGTCTCGGAATAAAATTTTGTCGCGGAACGTGGTTCCGCGACAAGGGTGCTCCGCGACAAAAGCCATGCAGACAAAATGCAAGAATTTGGTCCTTTGTCGCTAAACATGGGTTTTGTCGCGGAACGTGGTTCCGCGACAAGAATGTATGGCGACAAAGGGTTTTTAAAATATTTTATATAAAAATTCCGGCAGCATAACGCCTAATATTGCATTACAGGGGTGTTCGTTGTGATCCGTGGGATCACAACGGGAAAATTACATTGCAACCCGTGGGGTTACAATGTGATGCAATACAATATGGGTGATGCAACACAAAATATATGCATAAATAAATAAAAATAAAAAATTCTATCCAAAACATAAAAATAAATTGGTCAAGTGACCCAAAATGCAACAACACAGTTAATAGCCCAAGAAATAAACACATGATATATTTTTGGGAATCATTTTCTCAATATTACCAAAAACCAAAAATGGGTTAAACACACCCATTGATTAAGTGTTTTCAACCCAAAATACAAAAATATAAAACTGGAAAATAAATTGAACACTAGCTACACTTATTTATTACAAATCATAAATGAAAACTAAGCTAAAGTCTATTTCTACATGGCATAAAAATAAAATAAACTACATCTACCTACACTAATTTTGGAGAGCACAGTGGTGCCTCCAAAACAGTAAACTAAACTAAAGTGTAGCTAGGTTACTGTTCAAGGGGGTGGGAGGTTATATTTATAGAGGTGGAAAATTAGCCCTAGGCCCATTAGGCCCATCTGGTCGCCAAACAACTGCTTTGTCGCGGAATAGGGACAAAACACTTTTTGGCTCCAAGATGGCGCCCAGGAGGGGCCGGGACTTGAGGTCCAGGAGGAAAAGACGAAACTCCTTGTGCCTGCGGGACTCCAGCTCCTGGGACCATGCAGCAGATTTGACATGTGAGTATTGAATTAATTGAGGTCACGTGACCTGCTGTCTCGGAGGGGCTGTCTCTGTCGCGGAGAGGCTGTCGCGGTCGAGGTCCATTTTGTCGCGGAACCATGTTCCGCGACAAACTTTTGTGGCTTGATTCTCCTCTCACAGTCTCGGAATAATTTTGGGCGCGGAGCATTTTTCTGGGCGCGGAGCACTTGGGCGCGATGTGTTACTCCGCGACAAGGGATTAATTCTCTTCTCTCTCTTCTCACTTTTGATTCTCGATTTCTCTTCTTTCTTCTTTTTATTTTCTGTTCGTCTCTTTCCTCGTTCATTCCCAGTTTTCCATTTCTTGCTTCTTTCTTCTTCCTCTTTCTTCTTGTTTCTTTTCTCCATTGCTTCTTCTTTCGATTTCTTCTTCTTTCTTCTTCATCCACCCTTCCTGATTTCTTTTCTTCTCTTCCTCCATTTCCGTCTCTCTTCCCTCTTCTTCTTTTTGTTCCTTCTCTGTTTTCTGAAATCGGGCTTGTGAATGGTGGGCGGCGGCTGTGGTGCGAGCGATCGGAGTTGAAGGGGCGACAGGACGGAGATGTAGAAAACAGCCGCGGTGGCCGGAGCGGCGGCGGAGCTCGGTGGATTTGGAGACTGGAGGTGCGGTGGCATGTGGCTCTCACAGCCGTGGCCGCGGCGGATCTGGGCTCTCGGATCTGTGGGGAAGGCGACCGGAGCTGCTGTCGGAGTTGGAAGGGGATGGTGGTGATGATGGTGGTTCGTCGGAGGTTAGTGATGGTGGTGGTGAGGATGAGTTGTGGCCGGAGGCGGCGGGAATGGAAGTGGATGGTCGGAAATGGAGCGGATTGATGAGGAAGGAGTTGTTGGAAATGGATGATGGATGCGGTGGCCGCGGCGGTGGTTCTCGGTGGTGGCGATGGGATGATGGTGGTGCTCGCGGACGAGGGGGCTGAGATGGGTTGCCGGAGGAGTGGTCGGCGGCGGCGGCGAAAGCGGCGGCGGCGGCAGCTAGGGTTAGGGTTAGGGTTAGGATTAGGGTATGGGGTGATTGGGCTTTAGGTGTGGTATTGGGCCAGTTGGGCTTGGGGTTGAAGATGGGTGTAGTGGGCTAAGAAAATTGTATTGGGCTTACAGGTTGGACTGATTGGAGAATGGCTTGGACTTCAACTCTTGGACTTAATTAAATTAAAACACCTGCAATTTAATTTAATCCAAAGTGATTAGTGAATCTATTATTTTCAATAAAAGCAGAAAACAGAAACAAAAACAAACATAAGATATAAATAAATATATACATCAAAAGTGTAAAAATAATATAAATATAATATTTATTCCACTTGATTATTTGGTTTGTATTCTATTTAATGAATCCGAGTTTCACCGAATAGATAACACTGAACCGCAATTAATCAAGTGTATGGTTTTTAATATTTTTATCATGTTTTTGGATTTTTTAATACATATTTAATGAAAATAACAATATTTTTGTATTTTTCAATACCAGTTTATTATTTATACAAACTTGCATAAATCTGTTAAATTCAACTGCTTTCTTATTAAAATAAGACCGGAATGCGATCAAATGTCCGTATTAGACACGGAAATAGATTGAAAATAATGGTCAATTTTGGCCATTATCAACATCCTCACATTTAATACTGATCGTCCCCGAGCAGTCAGAGTCAATGTTCCTAAGAACACGGACTCTACATATTCAATCTATTTTCGTGGCTTCAAAAATTTCATTCTTTTTAGATTGGGATAAGACAATCAAAAACTACAAGTATTAAATTCTCTTGATTGCAGTGTTTAATAAAATGATACTTCTCACTTAATTAGGCCTACAAATCAGTCATTATTGATAATTCTTCATGAACATCATGTTTAGAAAAAATCATTGATTTAATTCTAGAATTAAAGTATGACATGAACATAATTAAAAGCAGAGCCTCACATATAGTAGAAACGGAAATTTCACTCACTCTCAAAAAGGGGTTTTATCAATGAGCACTCATAATCAAATTTAATTAAATTATCCCATAAGCTTGCAATTGGACCAACTCGCCACCGGCTCATTTCTTCAAATCGAGATCATGAGGTCTTATTTAAGGGTTATAACGGGGCATACGGTTGTAACATTTGGTGGGAAAGGAAATTATTGGGCTAAAAAGTGGCAAGAATTAATTCTATCATAACTTGGCATATTTTTATTTAAAATTATGATCATCAATATTTTTTTTCTTTCTTTCTTTTTTTTTTTTTTTTTTTTTTTTTTGTGCTTTTCTTTTTCTATTGCATGACATTAGACTATGTCTAATTTGCTTTGTCATTTGCAATTTATTTATGTTGAATGGATCGCAACATGTTCATTTTTCTTTTTTTTTTTTTTTTTTTTGAATCGGTTTATCGAATACCGATTTGATGACTTGATGATCATAAATTTAATGCCTTGATAAAATTCATTCTTACACACTTGGGTTTAAATTTTTTTGGTCTTTTTAGAAGGCTTGGAATAATATAGAGGGCTTCAAAGAAAAATTAGGCTTAAGGCTCAAAGTGGTTAATCCTAAAGGGAAAATATTTTTGGGTTTGGATTTCAAAAGAAGGCCAAAATTTTGGTTTTCTAGGTGCCTCGATCATATTCTCGATTTTTGGAATATGGCATGGTCTTGAATCGGTCCCAATCGCAAGTTCTAGTTTCCTTTAATTAAAATGATTTTCACACATCAAAGAAAAGAATGAGTAAAAATGACTCATGGCTCAAATCTCACATGGAATGGTTGATTCATGTCATACAATATTCTTAAATATAATCTTTGAAAAATTCTTACAATCTATTCAATTAAATTCTCAACATGAGGACTCATTACCCAACAAGATGATTATATCATTAAATTTTTATAGCTCAAAACCTCAAAAATTCATATCATGCATGTCCTCAATTATATTATCCCAATTTAAAAGTTTGAAAATTTAATCATGAACCAAAATCTCATATGCGAACTTAAACAGAGTTATGCATGCTTTGCACTGGGTATATATAAAATAATAAAAATAAACAAAAAAGAAAAGTAACACACTTTTTTTTTTTTTTTTTTTTTTTAAGTGAAGAATCAACATCCTCACATTTTGAGCCTTGCTCGAAATGTGAGTAAATCAATTCCTACTTAAACACATCATCAAAATCAAAATAAAAATAAAACAAGAGAGGAGGGAGGGAGGGGGAAAATATTAACATAAAAGATAGAAAAATAATTCCGATAGCCTTTTTCATCAAACCAATTAAATGTTCGACGATTTTTGGCTATGTGTGATCGTTTGGTTCGTCGAACAGGGCGATTGTTCGATGCCCAATACTTAAGAAAAATTCTGATTTTCATCAAAATTGTTCAATCACATTTTTGAATTTTATAGAATTTAATCTACCACATTTGCTTGCATAAATTAGGTTGGATTAATTCTGTTCTTATAAATGTTATTCCGGATTTTAAATCGCTTTAAATTCCAGGAATACTTTCAACTAATCACAGAATCAATCCAACCGGGAACCTGTTTTGGAGCTTTAATTTTCTTTTTGGTGATTCCACAAATTCCTGCAAAGCAAACACAAAGGAGGTTATCGGGTTTTCTCAAAAATATCAACATCCTCACATTTAGAGTATTAGTACTCTAAATGTGATTCAATTGACTAACACCCAATTTATTTAATAATATGCACAAGAGATATAAATATATGTAAATATATATATATATATATATGATTTTGACTTGCAGAATATTAGGTTGGATCAATCCTGTGCTTGTGAAAATTATTCCGGATTTTACATTTCTTTAATTTCCGGATATAATCTTCGGTCAATTACAGAACTAATCCAACCAGGAACCTCTCCAGATGCTCAGTCGGGACAGGGGCGACGGAAAGTGAGATGATGGCCGTGGCTTGTCCGATGGTGGGGAGCAATTTCCATTCCGAAGATCTGCTGCTCCATTTATCGTTTCACCAGTGATGAGGGTTTCCTCAGCGCAGTGGTGGTAATGAGGTGGATGGGCGATGGAGCAGCGGTGAGGCTTCGTGGTCGGAGTGTGGTGGAGATGACAAACACGTGAGTCTCACGTGTTGTGCAATTTACAATTGCCAATTAGTGTAGCTCCACTGCTACACTTCTCCATTTTTCTTTGATTTTTCGTTTAATTAACCTCGATTTTTACAATTGGAGAGGTGTAAAATTAAACGAAAGATCAAAGTAGTGTAGCCCCAATGCTACACTTCCACATTTAACTCCGTACACCATTTTGGTGGCTCCATGATTCCTGCAAGCAAAAATACCCAATTGGTTAGGTTTTCCCTTCAAATCAACATCCTCACATTTAGAGTCTTGGTACTCTAAATGTTTAATTGATTTGAGGGTACTTCTCTGTTCTGAAATAAATGCACTAAACTAACACTAAACTAACTATGAGTAATCAGGAGTGTAATTCTCTTAATAAACGACGCTGCATCCTCCCCGGCAACGGCGCCATGAAACTTTTGACAAATTTCATTAACACGAGTATTTTTCAATAAAATATATCAGGATTGATTTTATTAAATGAAATGAGTTATGAATCGGTGGAAAGGGTTTAGGGATATATTAAGGTTGTTACTCTTTATTACTCATGTGAGGGGCTTTAATTTCAAATGGCAATGTGGTCCTCTCTGCCATGAAACTTCTGACAAATCTCATGATACAACCGGGATAAATTGACCTTCAGCCTGTCACACTGAGGGTCCCCGGCATATGTGCCATGATACTTCTCATGATTACATGTCATGAGATTCCCTGCCATGAAACTTTCGGCAGATTCCCACTACATGAGTATTTTCTGAAAAATCACATTTTTATTTACTCGTGTTAAGAAACTGTGCCCCCGAAAGCGCACGGAGTCAAAAATTGCAGTATTTATAGTAAGTACCGGATCGTTCACTGGAGGATGTGCGATGGAAGCAGGGCCCACGCCGTTTACTAAGATTTTCCACTCGGTTACTCGATTAAAGTTTGAGAAATGACTAACAACTACTTGACATAATTTAAACTAAGCTATGAAAGCAATCAAAATAAAGCAGATAAAATTATTCTAGAAAGCGAATTAAATTTAATCTAAGAAAGCAATAGAATTATTCTAAGAAAGCGGTTAAAGTTATCCTAAGAAAGCAGAATTAAAATATGACAGAAGGGACAGGAAGAAAAGAATAAAGATTGGACAAGATTCAGATGAAACACAGTTAAACTTCCATTTTTGTTACACAGATCTTAGCTTGGGATAACTCATCAGTTAGCTAACTCTCATGCTTCCTATACTATGTTCCCTTTAACAGACAGGTACTTACAGTAAGGATTTACATGCCTTAAGACAACAGAATCTAAGATACCACAGATGCATAACTACCCTTGCAATGGTATGTTATTTATCTGTGGTGGATAAGCAACACCTGACAAATCATTAGTTGAAGTGTCAAGTACCGCTATCATTCCCCCATGTCACGCCCAAAGATTCTAATCAACCCCTGAACTATCCCTTAACTCTCAGTCCTAGTAGCAGTTACACAACTCTCAATACAACCGAGTGACCTCTAAAGAAAGCAATTAAAAGAAAGCGGTAAAGAAAGCATTTAAAATCCTATCACTCGGAGGTTTTTGAAAGTCTGACCCTGGTAGTAAAAGAAAGCCCCCAGTCAGAATGACCGGATGTGGATCAAGAATTCCCTATTCTCGGTGAACCGCTCGCAGTGTTCACTTCTCGTCGGGTGGTTATGAGATGCAAACTAATGAAACGAACTAATAAATTAGTTCGTTCCGGATGCACTCACTCAGGACGCAAAAATAGGCTTTGGCAGAAGAAGATAGCAATTGAAAGAATACTCAACCCTACCTTAGAAAATAACCAAGGCCCGAATGTTGTTCCTCTAGTATTATCTGTCACACCTTATCGGAATCCAAGTGGAATCTGACCCAGTGCAATATTTAATACAAGATTTCCAACAAACAGCAATTTTGGAAAATAATAAATCTGAAAGTCATTCCCTATCAGGTACTAGACTCTCAATAAGAACACAGACCCTTTCAGTCTAAGTGAGACCTAATCGCTGACTCTGCTTCTAATTTCCCAAAATCAACCCCCAGTCGGATATGAATTAGTCATAACTGTTGAATTTATCCCTTACTCAGATCCGGATTTTATAAAGGAATTTTTGTTGGAAATTTATTATGAGACATCTGATTAAAGTCATGACTTCTATGTCCAAGGGAAGGATCCCAAAATAATATTGACCACAATATCTACATAATAATATCATGCATAAAGTTATAGAGAAGTGTAAAATTAAATAACCCAAAATATAAGGTGGGTTTAGACAGAAGTTGGAACACAAAGGTGAAATAGCCGGAGATGAGAAGAATTTATTTGGCTAAAAAGATGGCAAAACGATTGGGTGGACTGCAAACATCTGCTGTCCAATTTCCCTCTCATTTGGATGGAATGATTTTTAGACAGTGGAATGCCTCAAATGACAGTTGCCACTGTCATCTTAAACTCCACTATCTGTGAATTTGGATAAAAACCCACATGTTCTATCACTATAGTAATTATTAGATGACATTGGCAAATATCATCTAACATTACTACAGCTCCAGATTCGGGTTTGAAATTAAGATAAAGAAAAGAAAACTGTATCCGGGTAGGAGTCAGCTGAGCAGCTATTATAATCCCGGATGGACGAACCGCCAAGGCTTCGACCGACCGCTATTCGGACCATGCAAAATAACATCTAATAATTAATATACAGACCACGAGCTAGTTATCCGTGTGGGAATACCCGCCAACATTAATCTGGTATATTCCTTATTAGTTGTTTCACACAACACGGAAAAGACAAATAAATAAAAGAAAATATTTTTGGGTCATCTTGCATGAGAGACATTGGTTTCTCATGCAAGGTATGGAAATGAATCCATAATTACTCTTTATGGTCTAAATAATCACTCATTCCATAATTAATTAATTAATTACAGTCCGGATTATATACTTAGATCATTAGAGTTTAATTATTTGTAGAAGAATCTTTTAGTGGGGAATTGAACAAAGTTCTTTATATCAAATTAATCATGGGTTGAGATCATTGGATCTCAACCTCAAAATATTAATATAAAGGTTCAATTAATTAATGGAGTGAGATGAAGAATAAAAATTTGGCAAAAGGTGCCACTTTGTCGCGGAGTAGAGTTCGTGTCGCGGAGCGTGGCTCCGCGACAAAGGTTTCGCGACAAAGGGGTGAGAAATAAGAGAAGTGGGATTTTGAAGATTAGGGTTTGCTTTGTCGCTTAAGCAAAAATTTTGTCGCGGAACAAGGTTCCGCGACAAGGAGGCATAGCGACAAAGAGGGTTGAAAATTGGTAAGGACACAATTCCTGGTCGCGGAACAAGGATTTTGTCGCGGTACGTGGTTCCGCGACAAAGGTTCCGCGCCAGAGTCCTCCCAGAATAAAATTACAAGTATTTGGTTCCTTGGTCGCTAATCAAGGATTTTGTCGCGGAACGTGGTTCCGCGACAAGAGTTGCATCGCGACCAAGGGGTTTCAAAATTAATGGCAAGGCATAATTTTCTGTCTCGGAATAAAATTTTGTCGCGGAACGTGGTTCCGCGACAAGGGTGCTCCGCGACAAAAGCCATGCAGACAAAATGCAAGAATTTGGTCCTTTGTCGCTAAACATGGGTTTTGTCGCGGAACGTGGTTCCGCGACAAGAATGTATGGCGACAAAGGGTTTTTAAAATATTTTATATAAAAATTCCGGCAGCATAACGCCTAATATTGCATTACAGGGGTGTTCGTTGTGATCCGTGGGATCACAACGGGAAAATTACATTGCAACCCGTGGGGTTACAATGTGATGCAATACAATATGGGTGATGCAACACAAAATATATGCATAAATAAATAAAAATAAAAAATTCTATCCAAAACATAAAAATAAATTGGTCAAGTGACCCAAAATGCAACAACACAGTTAATAGCCCAAGAAATAAACACATGATATATTTTTGGGAATCATTTTCTCAATATTACCAAAAACCAAAAATGGGTTAAACACACCCATTGATTAAGTGTTTTCAACCCAAAATACAAAAATATAAAACTGGAAAATAAATTGAACACTAGCTACACTTATTTATTACAAATCATAAATGAAAACTAAGCTAAAGTCTATTTCTACATGGCATAAAAATAAAATAAACTACATCTACCTACACTAATTTTGGAGAGCACAGTGGTGCCTCCAAAACAGTAAACTAAACTAAAGTGTAGCTAGGTTACTGTTCAAGGGGGTGGGAGGTTATATTTATAGAGGTGGAAAATTAGCCCTAGGCCCATTAGGCCCATCTGGTCGCCAAACAACTGCTTTGTCGCGGAATAGGGACAAAACACTTTTTGGCTCCAAGATGGCGCCCAGGAGGGGCCGGGACTTGAGGTCCAGGAGGAAAAGACGAAACTCCTTGTGCCTGCGGGACTCCAGCTCCTGGGACCATGCAGCAGATTTGACATGTGAGTATTGAATTAATTGAGGTCACGTGACCTGCTGTCTCGGAGGGGCTGTCTCTGTCGCGGAGAGGCTGTCGCGGTCGAGGTCCATTTTGTCGCGGAACCATGTTCCGCGACAAACTTTTGTGGCTTGATTCTCCTCTCACAGTCTCGGAATAATTTTGGGCGCGGAGCATTTTTCTGGGCGCGGAGCACTTGGGCGCGATGTGTTACTCCGCGACAAGGGATTAATTCTCTTCTCTCTCTTCTCACTTTTGATTCTCGATTTCTCTTCTTTCTTCTTTTTATTTTCTGTTCGTCTCTTTCCTCGTTCATTCCCAGTTTTCCATTTCTTGCTTCTTTCTTCTTCCTCTTTCTTCTTGTTTCTTTTCTCCATTGCTTCTTCTTTCGATTTCTTCTTCTTTCTTCTTCATCCACCCTTCCTGATTTCTTTTCTTCTCTTCCTCCATTTCCGTCTCTCTTCCCTCTTCTTCTTTTTGTTCCTTCTCTGTTTTCTGAAATCGGGCTTGTGAATGGTGGGCGGCGGCTGTGGTGCGAGCGATCGGAGTTGAAGGGGCGACAGGACGGAGATGTAGAAAACAGCCGCGGTGGCCGGAGCGGCGGCGGAGCTCGGTGGATTTGGAGACTGGAGGTGCGGTGGCATGTGGCTCTCACAGCCGTGGCCGCGGCGGATCTGGGCTCTCGGATCTGTGGGGAAGGCGACCGGAGCTGCTGTCGGAGTTGGAAGGGGATGGTGGTGATGATGGTGGTTCGTCGGAGGTTAGTGATGGTGGTGGTGAGGATGAGTTGTGGCCGGAGGCGGCGGGAATGGAAGTGGATGGTCGGAAATGGAGCGGATTGATGAGGAAGGAGTTGTTGGAAATGGATGATGGATGCGGTGGCCGCGGCGGTGGTTCTCGGTGGTGGCGATGGGATGATGGTGGTGCTCGCGGACGAGGGGGCTGAGATGGGTTGCCGGAGGAGTGGTCGGCGGCGGCGGCGAAAGCGGCGGCGGCGGCAGCTAGGGTTAGGGTTAGGGTTAGGATTAGGGTATGGGGTGATTGGGCTTTAGGTGTGGTATTGGGCCAGTTGGGCTTGGGGTTGAAGATGGGTGTAGTGGGCTAAGAAAATTGTATTGGGCTTACAGGTTGGACTGATTGGAGAATGGCTTGGACTTCAACTCTTGGACTTAATTAAATTAAAACACCTGCAATTTAATTTAATCCAAAGTGATTAGTGAATCTATTATTTTCAATAAAAGCAGAAAACAGAAACAAAAACAAACATAAGATATAAATAAATATATACATCAAAAGTGTAAAAATAATATAAATATAATATTTATTCCACTTGATTATTTGGTTTGTATTCTATTTAATGAATCCGAGTTTCACCGAATAGATAACACTGAACCGCAATTAATCAAGTGTATGGTTTTTAATATTTTTATCATGTTTTTGGATTTTTTAATACATATTTAATGAAAATAACAATATTTTTGTATTTTTCAATACCAGTTTATTATTTATACAAACTTGCATAAATCTGTTAAATTCAACTGCTTTCTTATTAAAATAAGACCGGAATGCGATCAAATGTCCGTATTAGACACGGAAATAGATTGAAAATAATGGTCAATTTTGGCCATTATCAGTCACACTCATTGAAAACCTTAGCAGTAGAATACACTGACATTAACATGATCAAGCATGTGGGGGGAAAGCTGGGAGAACTAATGACACATATCTATAGCAACTAATACAGCAAATATAGCACCATGCACCATAAAAATAACATGGAATACAGATTGCTACACCACCTTAGCCGCATGTGCTTTGTCAGGCTCTGTAGTTGGGGATTGGCTTTCTTCGGGTGGTAGAGCGTGCCCAACATACTTCCGGACATCATCCATTGTGAGAGACCTTTTCAAGCAACAGGTGAAAGAACCACCGGATTTGCAACCAACAAAGTCGAAAAAGACATGCTACAAATAATTGGCAAATAAACATATATCATAATGATGCACATATAATTGAATTCAATGATATGTGAATAATAAATACTAAGATCATACCATAATACAGTGTAAATCACTTCCCAACCGTTTGCGCATCACCTTCCTCACATTGCCATCCGAATGAGGGGGTGAGATCATATTAAAAATGCCATCTTGAACAAAAAACGCCCAATTAAAAGTTTCAGCCAAATCCGGGGTACGCAGCACAGTAAGCAAACCCAGCCTCAAACGCCGATTGGGAAGAGGTGATAGCACGGCACCAATGCAAAATAATACATATAACCTCCAGTACTTAATCATCTCCATTTCACTCTCCCAATTAGGAGAATGCACAAGTTCAGCCAACCTATCCCAATCTACATTAGATTTCCCCTTATCACACAGTTTGAACTTCTCTCTTACTTGCTCACAGAATGGATCATCCTCTCTAATCGTTTCCGTGGTTATCAAATGTCTCCCATGGCCATGAGTAAGGCCATAGACAGCAGTTATACGCTCAGGAGTTAACTCTAATATTCGGCCATCAGTGAAGCGGAAACATTTTGTGTCCTGATCCCACGCCTCCATCAGGTGGACCATAGGTATTACAGGAACGTGCTTCCCTTTGATATGCAACATCCCTCGGAAGCAAGAACCGTCGATGAAATCTCACCTGCCATCTACACGATTCTCGGCAAGCTTCTGATTAACCTCGAAAACTAACCTAGGGACACAGGCCAACTGTGTCGCCCTTGCCCTATCCATTAACCCCTCCATCCTGCAACGTAATGACACACAAATCTTTATAAAACATGTTCACAATTCCAAGTTCACAGATTAAATTGGGATAACGTAATACAGTGCATACAATAACACCCCCTGGCAGCATAAAAAGAGTTTCACATATCCACATCCTGTAACATACTTAGATAAAATGCAACAGACTCATAGTCCATAGGATTTTGACTTTGTAATAAAAATTGTACAATAGAACCCGCGGCAACCATCCCTGAAACCCCCGTCTCAAAAAATCACATTGTCAACAAAGGTATGCCCACATAAACCACTCACTCTAACAATACCAGGCGCCACAATAGCACACCAAAAAAAACTCCATCCATACCCTAATATCCTAAAGCCACCGAACAAATATAATCGAAATCCACTAAAATATAAACTGGAACGCTTTATATGATGCCAATATGCAAAACACCCAATAATAGGAAATAGCATAACTCAATTCGGTTTGCCCGAAACAAATAATTAATAAATGAACTCACAGTATCAAAAATCGGGCGAATGAGGAGAGCAATCGAGTGTTGAAATGAAGAATTGAACGACTAAATGTGCACCAGCCGCGAATCAGAAAACGACGATGGAATGGGTGAGAAGATGAAAGCTTGCGTTCTCGGTGTTATTATGGGGAAGAGACTAGATGTTCTGTGTCGGGTCTGCCGCGAATACCTCAGAACACGGCGATGGAGATGCTGCGAAGAGAATTGAATGCGTTCTCGGTGATATTGAGGGGGAAAGAAGATATGTGTTGTGTCGGTTCTTTTGCTATGTTTTTTTAAGCTATAAAACACATAAAAAATAAGAAAATCTAAGTCCAAATGTGGTCCATCTGGATAAGGGAGCTAGAGACAAAAATCCCCAACACAATCTATTATTAAAAATAAAAAATATGAAAAAATCATTTCCAAATCTGAGAAGATGTGAACCGGCTCCAGAGGAAATAACCTGTCTATTACAAGCAAATTAAACTAAATGCCCATGGGTCCCACATCAATTGGATTCAAAGATGCAATTATGGGAAGCGACACAACACTGGGGACGATTGGCAACGAATTGGGGGAGGATGGAACCATGGTCGTCGGATTGAGGGACGATGGAAAAACAAGGGGGGATATGATCGTATCCACAGATCCATCGTACTCACGCAGGGGGATGATGGAGTGAAGGAGATTGGTGGCAATCAGCACGATTGCATACAATGGGGGGAGGTGATACGATTGTATTCACAAGAGCTATGGTACGCAAATTGTTGTTTCTTGCTTGTGATTTGAAAAATGAGGTGAAGGATAGAGGCTGTTGTCCAAAACCGACGCCGGAGATGGAGGTTTCTTGCCGGAAATATTCAGGATTTGTTGGATGCTTTGGACCGGAGTTGACGCTCCCGGAGCGGGGTGGACATAGAGAATTGGCCGGACATGGAACTTGTTGCGGCTTTCGGGCTTTTGTTTTTCGTCAACGTTATGGCTTTCGGGGTTGACAAAGGTGACATGGAACTTGTTGCTGCCATTGTTGTCCCAGAGATCGACGGATGATGTGTTGAATCTAGGTTTTGATAGGAGTTCATAACCGATGATAGAACACAATAGGTGAACATTAGTGTAAGCAGTCTACTGGTGCATATTGAAGATTTCTTGGAAGACTGACTTCAGCCCCAACGGATACTTCCTAATCTGGGAGGAGAAATACTAATATTTCATTGCAGGACTCCTTCCCAGATTAAGGAAAGAAGATTTGAACAAGCCCTCACATAAACTCAACGGCTCTTTCCCAAATTGGAAATGTGACCGTTCAAGTCTGCAGAGCTGCCTGCTTAAAAGGATTTTTCAGAGGCTTGGGCAAACACTTCTCACCATTATCACTACTGAAACACTCTGAAACTCATCCAAGCTTTCAGAAAAACTTAGAGAGAAGCCACTTCAATCTTCAGCCTTGTGTTCACAGAATCCACCCTTTGCTGAAAGATTGAACTAAGCCTAGAGCACTCCTGTTTCTGATTGTTCTTCAGTTCCTTCAAGTGAAGCTGAGACATATTTAAGGAGAGTGCTTAAGGCGAAACCAAGAAGAAAACTTCAACACATGTATTCACTCAACAAGGAGAGGTGCTTCACAGGTTACTTCAGGGGAAACTCAAAGTGGGTTAGCTTTGGGGAGTTGAAATAGGTGGGAAGCCTATACCAGGGCTGGAGAGAGCAGCTGGTCATCACAACTATCCGCCTGGAGTTTGGAGTGAAGGCATTCAAGTTATTTCATCTACTGTGTGTGGTTGTAAGCCATTGTTGATACACATAGTGAAATAATCTCCTGGATTAGTACCCCCAGACGTAGGCCGAAGGCCGAACTGGGTCAACAACTCTTTGTGTTGTTTGTTTAATTTATGCTTCATTTTATTCCGCTGTGCTTATATTACACTTGATACCTGTAATCCGTTTGTTCATTGTTGGTGTTCAAACACATACAGTGAACTACTGCATAAAATTGCCTCACTTGCTTAGATAGTGGACCTAACAAGTGGTATCAGAGCCACACTCTTGCGAGAGAGATCTTTTGAAGCAAGATGAGTCAAAGGTGGAATTACAATCAGTCTCCTCTACTGGATGGGACTAACTTTGCTTTCTGGAAAAAAAAGATGCGGTCATTCCTGATGTCCATAGATGATCTGGCATGGAATGCTGTTCTTAGCAAGTATGTAGTTCCCAAAGACATGAATGACTGGAGCAAAGAGGAAAAGACCCTGTCCAACATGAATTCCAAAGCTTTACATGCTCTCTTCAGTGCTGTAGCAGACGACTAATACTTCCTCATCTCAAACTGTACCACAGCATTTGAAGCTTGGAACATACTGGTAAACTCCTATGAGGGAACCACCTCTGTAAGGAAATCTAAACTCATCTCTCTTGATGCTGAATTTCATAAAATTAGTATGGATGAGCATGAGTCTGTTAATAGCTTTTTTGATAGAATTCGTACTCTAACCAACCAAGCTCAACAGCTTGGCAAAACCTACTCCACTGAGGAGATAGTATCTAAGATTGTAGGTACACTCCCTGAGAGGTTCTACCCCAAAATTGATGCCCTAGAGCTTCAGGCTAACTTTGAAACCATGAGTGTTGATGAACTTATGGGAATCTTACAATCATGGGAGATGACTCACTGCAAAAAATTCAAAGGGAAGTCGGTTGCCTACAAGGTGGAGTCCAAATCCCCTAGTGCTCCCTCTGTTAAAGAATCCAGTTCAGTCCATGATGATGATGACGATGAGGATATTGATGAGGAAGATCTGGCTTTACTGACTAAGAAGCTAGCTCGCTTCCTCAGAGATAAGAAAGCCAAGCAAGTTGGAAATAGAAGGGGAGGGATCATCTAGCAGGAGACCTGAGAAGAAAAATTATGATCGATCTGTTAAGAAAGTCTCCAAGGAACCCTCAGATTCCAAGGGTCCTCGGTGCTTTGAATGTAAAGGCTTCGAACATGTTCGAGCTGAATGTGCTAATCTCAGAAACAAGGCCTCTGATGTAAAGAAGACCTACTGTGCCACATTCAGTGATGATGAAAGTCCAGAATCCAGTAATGAAGAAGAAGAAGAAGGAGTTGCCCTTGTTGGATCATGGGATTCAGAGTCTGATTCTGAATCTGTTAATGGTAATACTTCTTCTCATGTCAATACTCTTACTACTGATGAAGTTTCTGCATCCTCTTACAGGGACAACAGTCTAGAGATTGAAATTCTAAGCAACATGTTTGATGAGACCAATCTCAGACTGGAACAATCCTCAGGAGAGCTGGAAGGTGCTCTGCTCGATCTAAGGATAAGTAGGCAAGAAATTGCTTATCTTAATAATGAGCTTGATGAGTTGATAGCAAAGTATTACATTCAAGGTGAAGAAGTGAGAAAGTACTTTCAAGAACTTGATGCCTTCAAGGATAAGTACTTTGCTCAAAGAGTAGAACTCAGAGAAGTTGAGATCAGAAGAGATGAGTTGGAATACATGGTTGCCCGCATGGAACCTGTCAACATGGACTTGTCTGTAAGAGTGGATGAACTGGCAGTTCAAGCTGGTGAACTCATGACCTCCAACAGAGAGCTCACTGATCAAGTTGATCATCTCAGTGCTGAAAGGAATAATTTCCAACAAGAGGTGATAGGATTAACTGATCAAGTTTTCAACCTCACCACTATAAATGGAGCTCTGGTTGATCAAGTTGCAGCTCTCACCAGTCAAAAGGATGATCTTCATCAACAAGTGATCAACATGACCAATCAAATTCAGGAACTCTCAGCCAAAGTGTCCAAGTCTGAGGACCTGACCTGCAGATTCAACAAAGGAAAGGATGTTCTTGAAGAAATCCTTGCCTCCTCTAAGGCTCACGGGGATAGGAGAGGAATTGGTTATATTAAAGGTTGCAGCACCTCCACTCAAAGAGTTTTTATCAAAGAAGGAAGCAGCTCTTCTGATATGTCTAAGGAAGGGAGTAGCTGCTTAGGTACCTCATCTGAAGGAGCTAGCACCAGCAAGGTCCCTAAGAGGAAGAAGAGCAAGAAGCAAATTTCTAGAGGTGAACCCCTGGAATGTGACTATTGCAGATCCTATGGTCATATGACCAAGTCTTGCAGGTTACTTGCTCGAGATGCTATGTCTGGAAGACCAATGATCTGGCCTAATGAAGATCTAAAGAGGTCTATTTCCAGAAGAGAATGGAGGGCCAAATGGATGATTTGCAATATTGCCTTTCACACCGCTTCAAAGTCAAGGAAAAAGTCTAGTTGGTACTTTGATAGTGGTTGTTCTAGACACATGACTGGGAACAGAGAACTTCTATCCAACTACCAAGAGATCGATGGTGGTCAGGTTATGTTTGGTGATGGCAAGAGAGGGAAGGTCATTGGCCTAGGCTCTATAGCTGAAGAAGGATTCCCTGCCCTCAAGACAGCGTATCATGTGGAAGGGTTGTGTGCCAATCTGATCAGCATCAGTCACTGATGACAACCTTTTATGACTGTCATTTGCGTCCAATTTAGTGTCTTAATGATGTTCTTATGTTCTTAATTCCATTGATTTTTGATGAATAATCATAGAGGATCAGGAAAGATGGAAGAAGAATTAAGATTGCAAAGAAGTTGGAATTACACTGAAAATGGCTTGAAATTCTAAGTTTTCTTTGTAAGTCTCGCACGCCGTGTTTCTTTTGAACTGATCCACGCTTTGTCATTTATCAGGAAGTTAAGCTGGAAAGCAGCAGGAAGAGGAAAAGACATAGCGAGGAAAGAAAAGGAATGGTGCGAGGGCTTGTGTTTGAAATCAGGAAAAGATTTAAGGAAAAATGTTCAGATGCTGAAGTTCACGCGCTGACTGTTTAACATCGCGAGGAAAAGAAGATCTGTGCAAGACAGAAAGTTTTATACATCATGGCGAGAAGCAAATTCTTTGGAGAAATTGAAAGACCTCGCCTTGTTGAGAAAGATGATTAAGTTTCTGAACTCTCGCTTTGAAGGAACTGGACAAAGCGAGAGGAGAGTTATTCTGATGCGAGCGGTTATCATCCAAGGCTTAAGCAGTTACAACACCCATCTATAAATAAGACCCTTGGGGGAATCAGCTCAGCAGGCGGGAGATTGAAGAGAATAGCTCGATTTTACTCTCCAGTCCACTTTTAGAATTTAGTAGGTAGGTTAGGATTTAATCTTCTCTGCAATTTACTTTGAGTTCTTCAGATTTGTAATTCGATTTCGTAGTAGATTTGTAATTCGATTTCGTAGTAGATTTCTTTAAGAATAGCTGTTAGATTAGCTTGAGGATACCCTGGGAGGAGAGTTGCTTTTGGATCGCTTGTTCATCCATCACGACGATCATCATCTAAACTTCCGACTTGTTCGCTCACCTTTGCATTATTCTGATTGCAGTCAGATTTCCAGGTGTATTCGTTTTTAATTTTTTTGAGATACATGAAGAATGATCAGTTATCAGATTGTGAATTTCTTATCTTTCTGGTTTCCATTTCTATTTCTTAATTCTGTTTCAGCAGAATATAAACCTCAACTTCGATATTCAATTTGGATTTGCATCATATCTCTAATTCGATTCTCGAAGATCATAACACTTCCACATTTTTAATTCGTAAATTGTTCGTTCCAATTACGCAAGAAATTTAAATATTGTAACCGAGTTAGGTATGATCTAGCAGAATTATGAATTCATTTGTTTTTCTATTGATATTATGATCGCAGAATAAGAGGAGAATCATAGTGTTTAATGTTCAGAACTCTAAAAGGTTCCTAGAGACCCATGCAGTGTTAATCATCGCTTGATAATCTTTAAGAATCAATAACTCTAAGTTCATGAATTTTGGATGCAAAAGATTCTATGTTCATGATTTTCAAAACGGAAATCTCAGAAGGTAGTTATGACAGTTATGAATTCTGATCATTTACTTCACATAAGGATAAACCCTCGCTTCATCCTAAAAGATGGCGCGAGGAAATATCCAGATAGACTTGCTGTGACAAAGGCTATTCTAATACTCACGCGATGTCAATCTGACAAAGCGAGAGGACCAACCTATAATAGCAACAGATTTGATATCCATTTTACAGGGTATCAACTATTCACTTTTACTTCTTATACACATATAACCCCTATCTATAAGCAGGAATTGAGTACCTCGCCACATTCTTACAGAAATTATCGCGAGGCATTCAGTTCTTTGTATAAACAAAATCTGAGGAACATTCTTTGAATATTAACTCCCTCCACGCTGTACAGACATAGCGTGCGGAAAATTGGAATGTTCATAGTTTGAAACCCCAAGTAGTTACTGCGAGCTATTTTGGACATTTATTTTGCAGAGTTATTTCTCAAATCCTTTTTCTTGGGAAAGTTATTTCCTAATTCTGTCTAGTTTCCGATGTATATTTTGGAAACACCCTTGCATTTTGATTAAGAGGATTCAGAACCCTCAACATTCCTTTATACATATAATATTACATATACATACAATATTTTGGGATATTTCCCAGTCTATGATGAGTAATCTTACCTCATAATTACAGACTCACAATTCATATCTGCAATTCGTATTACTACTTTCACTGGTACACTGAGAAAGATGATGATATAGGTTTTCTCAATCATTATTTACTCAGGACTAATGAAGAACAAACTCGTTCTTTAGTTGGGCATTTAGTACCTGTCGTTTAAAAGGGAAAGATGTTTCAAAAACCATCTTTTGTCCTAAAAATTAGTAGAGTATCAGGAAGATTAATTTCCAGAGTTCGTGGCTTTATAGTTATCACTATATGCTATGAGTAGGAGATTAAATATTCCTCTTACAGTCTACTAATCCTGAGTCAAATCATGGATATTTGGAACTGTTTACAGAGATTTCTTGAGCTGAATCATTTATACAAATCTGAGTAGTCTGGATAAGTCAATGAATTTGAATAGCAATTTCATCTTGATATACTTACAAGACTATTATTCCTTACGAATACTTGTAGGAATTACTCTGAGGAAACAAGTCTTATGGAAACATTGGATGATAGATTTAAATACTTGCTTTTTCACTTGTTGTAGAGGACATCCAATACAGTGTCATAAGATCAATTTGATCAGAGTAATAAAAAGAACAACTTCAAGTTCAGATGAATATAGCATGATTTAGAAGTGACCTCGAGTTGTCAAAGGCTTAATCTGAGTCTGAAAGAAAAAGATTGACAATTCTGAAAAGCTTTTATCACAGAAAGAGTCTGACCGATCATTCTGTGATGATAGTATTCCATGATTTCAGAGCTTAGAATGTCATGACACTGAATCATAAGTACATGTCTTGGGAAGTGATTTAAGACATGAAGATTTGATTAAGTTGTATAAAGGATTTTTCTATCTCAATGGACTTTCATTATGTTTTAACCATTGAAGTATGATACTCTCATCATATTCTTATTTCATTTGATTTGGTCCGTGATATCTTAAACACATGAATATAATCACAATGTTCGACATCATTTTAATTGCTTTCTTTACAGCTTTAAGCATTTACATTTTAGCAGTATACTTTAGTAATCATCATTACAACATTCTTAAATCAAGAGTAGAGACAGATTCTAGAGCTAATAATTCTATTAAAACACTTCTATCGTGTAACTCTCTATTGAACGATCCCGACAATAAAAATAAATATTGCAGCTTGATACCGTGCGCTTTCGGTAGGAAAAACTAGGCAAGCTTTTTAACAGCCCTATAGGAGTTATAGTGTAAAGGCTGTCGGGGGGCATTGCAGCGGGGTTTTACCTCAGTCACCTGTGTGACAACAAGCTTAAAGTGCTCTTTGATGATGAATGTTGTGAAGTGCTCAACTCCAGACGTGAATGCATCTTCAAAGGTTATAGATCCAAAAATGATTGTTATATGCTGTCACAGTCTTGCTTGTTTGCTAAAAGTGCAGGTACATCAGAAACCCACCTGTGGCATGAAAGGCTGGGCCATTTGAACTTCAAAGACCTAATCAAGTTGAGCAGGAAGGGATCTGTCAAAGGCTTACCAAACTTCAGAAAGGATGATGTTAGTATGTGCAATGACTGCATGAAGAACAAGCAACACAGAACACCACACAAGTCCATTGAACAATCTGGTTCAGTCCGATGTCTTGAACTCATTCACATGGATCTCTTTGGTCCTACTGATGTCAAAAGTCTTGGTGGTAAGCAATATGTTTTGGTATGTGTTGATGATTATTCTCGATATACTTGGGTTTCTTTTCCCAGGGAAAAGACTGAGGCACTTAAGGCCTTCATCGAATTAAGCCAGCAATTGATCACAGAAAAAGAATGCAAAATCAAGAGGATCGGAAGTGATCATGGAGGTGAATTTGAAAGCCATGCTTTTGAGGAGTTTTGCAGTGAATTTGGAATCAAGCATGAATTCTCAGCCCTTAGAACACCACAACAAAATGGAGTGGTTGAAAGGAATAATCGTACTATTCAAGAAATGGCTAGAGTGATGCTGAACTCAAAGGGTGCACCTCAATTCCTGTGGGTTGAAGCTGTTCATACAGCATGCTATGTTTCAAGCCATGTTCATATGAGATCAAAGTCTCTCAAGACTCCCTATGAACTGTGGAAAGGTAAAAAGACTACTATCTCTTATTTCCATATTTTTGGTAGCACTTGTTTTGTTCTCAATGACAGGGAGCACCTTGGAAAGTTTCAAGAGAAGAGTGAAGAAGGAATATTTATGGGATACTCATCCACAAGCAAGGCTTACAGAGTGTATCTTCCAAAATCCAGAAAGGTGGTGGAATCAGCTAATGTCACCATTGATGACAAACCTAGCAGAATTCATTGTCCTATAGATGCTGAGAAGGGTGAAGATGTCAATATGATCAACTCAGAACAGTCACCTACTGACAGCAATGAGAAGGCTCCTGATCATATCAAAGATGCTGAGATCAATCCAGCTCCCTCTACTCCTATCAGAAAGGTGCACAGGAACCATGATGAAGATGATCTGATAGGAGACCTAAACGAAGGAAGGAGAACCAGGATGAAGAAGAAAATTGATTACAAGGAACTTGCAGGGTTACACTGTTTCACTTCCAGGATAGAGCCATGCAAGGTTGAAGAGGCTCTTGGTGATGAACAATGGATCTCAGCCATGCAAGAAGAGCTGCAACAATTTGCTAGAAATGAGGTGTGGACATTGGTGGAGAGACCAGACAATGTCAATGTGATAGGAACCAAGTGGATCTTCAAGAACAAGTCAGATGAGAATGGTAACATTACAAGGAACAAAGCCAGACTTGTTGCACAGGGATATACTCAAGTTGAAGGTGTTGATTTCAGTGAGACATTTGCCTCTGTTGCAAGACTTGAAGCTGTGAGGTTGTTTATTGCCTTTGCCTGTTCCTTTGAATTCAAACTATACCAAATGGATGTGAAGAGTGCATTTCTCAATGGATGGTTGAAGGAAGAGGTCTATGTGGAGCAACCCAAGGGATTTGAAGACCCTCATTATCCTAACCATGTCTACAAGCTGAACAAGGCCCTTTATGGGTTAAAGCAAGCTCCAAGAGCTTGGTATGAGAGACTGTCCTCTTACCTGCTGGAGAAAGGTTATGTGCGAGGGAATGCTGATAAGACACTCTTCATCAAAGGAGAAGGAAAAGGATTCCTGATTGCCCAAATCTATGTTGATGACATAGTATTTGGCTCAACTTCTCAAGTTCTGAAAGATGAATTCATCCACATCATGAGTAAGGAATTTGAAATGAGTCTTGTTGGTGAACTAACTTATTTCTTAGGTCTGCAGGTATCTCAAAGAAAGGAGGGTATATTTCTGAATCAAGCAAAATATGCAAAGAATCTTGTCAAAAAATTTGGGCTGGAGTCCAGCAAGCCTGTTCGAACCCCTATTGGGACAAGTGACAAGATGAACAAAGACCCTCTTGGTAAATCAGTTGACTGTAAATTATATAGAAGCATTATTGGTAGTTTGCTTTATCTTGCAGCTAGCAGGCCAGATATTAGCTTTGCTGTAGGAGCATGTGCTAGATACCAGGCAGATCCTAAAGAGTCTCATCTCCATGATGCTAAGAGAATCATACGCTATGTAGCTGGTACAACTGAGCTAGGCATATGGTACTCCAAGGACTCAAGCTTGCAGCTAACTGGTTACAGTGATGCTGACTGGGCTGGATGCTCGGATGATAGAAAGAGCACCACTGGAGGATGTTTCTACATTGGTGCAAACCAAGTAAGTTGGTATAGCAAAAAGCAAAGCTCCATTTCTCTATCCACTGCAGAGGCAGAGTACATTGCTGCAGGTAGCTGTTGTGCCCAGCTTCTTTGGATGAAGCAGATGCTGAGAGACTATGGGATTGAGCACAAAGAATTGATATTGCTGTGTGACAACAGAAGTGCAATCAACCTTGCCAAGAATCCTGGTCAGCATAGCCGGTCAAAGCACATAGACATCAGACACCACTTCATTCGTGAACTTGTGGAGGATGGTATTGTGTCCATTTCACATGTTGGGACTGAACAACAACATGCAGATATTTTTACTAAGGCATTGAGCACTGATCGTTTTGAAGCCCTCAGTCGAGACCTTGGGCTTTGCTACTTAGCCTAAATTGCCTACTGGACTCTCCCCCATGGAATGAATGGTTAATTTCTCAGCCCACTAATTTGTTCAATTATTTTTATCTAATGTGTTGGGCTGCAGTAATTATATGGTTAAGGGGGAGATATTGAGAGGCCCATCAGTCAGGCCCAATTGTGTCCAATCGAGAAAGAATATTTCTACTTACAGTCCAGGACCTTCTAGCAGAAAGAATCATTGCCCTATGCTATGACGGGAAGGCTACATTCTCGGGAACTTGATCGATTTTCTCAACCTCTTGCATTTACTTTATGTCCTTCTTTCTTTTGAGATTTCATCTGCTTCGTCTACCCGTTTCTCTTCGATAAACCCTAGTTTGTGGTATTTGAGTTTTTGTTTGCAGAACAAAATGGTGAACACTCGCAGTTCAAAGAATCCGTCTAAGGGTGGATCCTCTGCTCCTAAGAAGCACCCAAGACCGGAAGTCGATTTTGGGAAAGGTTTGCAAGACATGCTGCCCAAGAAGACTACCAACCTTCTGGAGAAAACCCAAAAGAAAAGGTTCAGTCTAACCCATCTGAGGATGCATTGGATATTCGGAATGAACTCCGAAATGCTGGAGTAGCAGTTGAGGGGGAGAAAGTAACCGACCCAGCAGTTGTGGCCACTACTTCTGTAACTCCGGAGGTTACCTCTCAAGCGGTTGCGGACTCTCAGGCTCCTATTTCTACTGCTAATCCCTTACCGAAGCAGACAGAAGCCATGGATTCTCCTACTAACCTGCGGATTCTGGCAAAAGCGGCCTCAACCTCAAAGAAGAAGGGATCTCCTAAAAAAGGAACTATTTTTGATAGTGATAAGGTAGCTCGTGGGTTAACAAAGAATGCAGTTCAGAAGATGCATGGCCGAGGAATCAGTCCTAAGGATCTTTATCAGAAGTTCCATTTGCTCTACAAATTCTGTGCCTCCAATGTTCTGCCTACATCAAATCATTCACTGGTGTCTCGTGAGATGTGCCATCTCATGTATGCTATTGAGAATATGGAGCAGATCAACTATGGCTATCTTGTAATGACTCAGTTAAGCAAACTTGCTCAGAGCATCAAGAATGATGGCAAAACTCTTCTTCCCTACCTGCCTTGATCACAGCCATTCTGGAATCTGAAGGCATACTTGGTGAAAAGAGAGAGCCAACTGAAGCAGTTAATGAATTTGTCATTACTCAAAAGTTGCAAAAGAAACGTCCAGATCTTCCAGGCCCGGATGGATCCTTGAACAGTCAGAGTGCACTTCATCGAGCAAATGGCATCTTTGCTGACAGTATTGATGAGATCAGAACGATGAAAGAGGCCCTTGGTGTGCTTGAAAAGAAACTTGAACTAGGCCTTGCACTGCTGCCTGATACTTGGTCTGATGAAGAGAATGCAATCTCTCATGTTGATCCTGACTTGGCCAAGGATTCTGAAGATGATGCTGAGGAGTCTGACTAATTTGACAGCGAGGATGATCCAGAGGGGGAGTAGAAATTCCAACGCTGCTGAAGTCAATCTCTGGAAATTTGGTAATATCTCTCTAACCCTAAAACTTTTTCATTTTAATCTTGAACTGTTTTATGGACTGCTTTTGGACTATGGTTTGTGTTGCATGATTATTTGTTTTGAACTGTTTATGTCTATGATGGTTGTGGCTGGACATTGTGAACTGAACTATGAACTGTTTATGTTCAATAATGCTTATGCTTGTTAAAGCTCTCTGTGTATATTGTTTATATCTCTTAAAGAGCTTAGTGAGTTTAGTTGGGAATGTATTACCTCTTTTTCATTGTTTTTCATTGTAATAGTTCATCATCGGTTGGATTTATTGTACTGGCTCACCTCCTGTCAAAAAGGGGGAGATTTTTGAGTCTAGGTTTTGATAGGAGTTCATAACCGATGATAGAACACAATAGGTGAACATTAGTGTAAGCAGTCTACTGGTGCATATTGAAGATTTCTTGGAAGACTGACTTCAGCCCCAACGGATACTTCCTAATCTGGGAGGAGAAATACTAATATTTCATTGCAGGACTCCTTCCCAGATTAAGGAAAGAAGATTTTAACAAGCCCTCACATAAACTCAACGGCTCTTTCCCAAATTGGAAATGTGACCGTTCAAGTCTGCAGAGCTGCCTGCTTAAAAGGATTTTTCAGAGGCTTGGGCAAACACTTCTCACCATTATCACTACTGAAACACTCTGAAACCCATCCAAGCTTTCAAAACAACTTAGAGAGAAGCCACTTCAATCTTCAGCCTTGTGTTCACAGAATCCACACTTTGCTGAAAGATTGAACTAAGCCTAGAGCACTCCTGTTTCTGATTGTTCTTCAGTTCCTTCAAGTGAAGCTGAGACATATTTAAGGAGAGTGCTTAAGGCGAAACTAGGAAGAAAACTTCAACACATGTATTCACTCAACAAGGAGAGGTGCTTCACAGGTTACTTCAGGGGAAACTCAAAGTGGGTTAGCTTTGGGGAGTTGAAATAGGTGGGAATCCTATACCAGGGCTTAGGGCTGGACAATTTCGCCGAAAACTCGGTATACCGTTCAGACCATACCGAAAAATGCCGAAAATGCCGAAATTTATGATATACCGAAATTTTCGGTACGGTATATTGCCATGCCGAATATTTTTGGTATGGTATCGGTATAAAAATATAAGATATTCGGTATACCGAAAATACCGAAATACCGATATATAGCTATATATTTTATAAAATATATAATTACATATTTTTTTTAAAAAAAATATTTTACATATTTATTACTAAACCCCAAAAAAAATTCATAGTTAAGGCTCAAACCCATTTTTAAATAACCTAAAATTAAGTTTATATATTTATTATAAAGCAATCGCTAATTCTAAATTTCAATCATATTCTTACATTATTTATTTCAGTTTAAAATTTAAATAATATTTATTTATCCCAATTTAATCTCACATATATCTATGACTTTTATTTTCTGTATAGTGCATGTTCTGGTCAAGCTTACTACTTTAATATTTTTAATCATGAGCATATATAAATAAATAAATGTCATTATGCTAGAAGAGATTATGAATGGCCTCTAAAGTTCATTTAAAACTCTATTGATATCATGTAATGTGAATTAATTACATTATTTTGAAAACTATTTTATTGCAATTAAGTTAAAACTATTATATGAAAATTTTCTTTCACTCATTTTTATAAATAATTTTATATTGGTATATCGATAATAACGAACTTTTATGCCGAATATTTCGGTATACCGAATATTGGTATACCGATTTTTTGGTATGGTAATGGTATTAATTTTTCATATACCGATATTTACGGTATGGTAACGGTATGAGTGAAAAAATTCGGTATGCCGTACCGATCCAACCCTACCAGGGCTGGAGAGAGCAGCTGGTCATCACAACTATCCGCCTGGAGTTTGGAGTGAAGGCATTCAAGTTATTTCATCTACTGTGTGTGGTTGTAAGCCATTGTTGATACACATAGTGAAATAATCTCCTGGATTGGTATCCCCAGACGTAGGCCGAAGGCCGAACTGGGTCAACAACTCTTTGTGTTGTTTGTTTACTTTATGCTTCATTTTATTCCGCTGTGCTTATATTACACTTGATACCGTAATTCGTTTGTTCATTGTTGGTGTTCAAACACATACAGTGAACTACTGCATAAAGTTACCTCACTTGCTTAGATAGTGGACCTAACATGATGGAGATGGTGTGGCTTTGTGTCGTCGGAGCTCCAAGGTGAGGGAGTTGAGCTTGGAGGCGAGATGAGGGACGATGGGCAACAAGAATGATGGTGACGGGTTAGTAGCCACCGGAGGTTCTGAAGATGAACGGGGATGGTGATGAGGAGCTGACGACGGGAGCTGTTGCTGGAAATGAGGAGCTTGGCCGGAGATGTGGAACTTATTGAGGTTGCCAGGTGTGGTGATGACGACGAAGTTGAGATGGGAAGCCATGGTTGCTGTTGTATCAAGCATTTTGAATTAGAAAGAAGAAGAATTGTCGTGGGCCTCGCCAGCACTCCATGTTGACTAGCTTGACCGGAGGAAGTTGTCGGACTTGGCATTTCATGGAATGGCCCGAGACATATAGATAGAAAATGGGCTTAGAGTATCTTTAGGTTTTACTTCCTTTGGTTTTGTTATTATTTGGGTTGTCCCTTGTTCCAGGCCCAAACTTATCTTGGATTTGATTGATGCAAGCCCACTTGATTTTGATTCTGGATTATTTGTCGGGTTATCGGGGTTATCGGGTTGGTTGATCTGGGTTACCATGACATCCTCTCTCCCTTCAAAAACTTTGGATTCCAAAGCTGAAAAGAAAGTTATATCGGTAGGATCAACCGAAAATTTAGCCTTGTACTAACTGAAATTCCATAAGTATCGCATTTTTGGTGTAGCTCTGAGAATAAAAATTAGAAATAAATTCGTCAGAGATATTGTCCAGAACGCAGATATATTTCTCGGAATCTGCTCCAAAAATAAATTTCAAACTGCTTTTCGGATCAACTTCAGATTTGCCATTCCTGCAAAAGTTATTAAAATTTTAGATGCGGCTGTGAATGTTCTTCTAATATCATACTTGAAATTTCTAAAAATTGGAACTTGATCACCTGGTTTGAATGCTCTGGATCATGGTAGAATCTCCTCTTAAATGATGAGGAATGATGAGTTCGCAGATGCACTTTAATTCCTTTCAGTCCAAAAGTTGAAATTAAATATCGTATGTGACTTAAAGGAATTTTTCCAGTATAGTAAAATGTAGGAAAAAATGCCAAATAGGTCATTTTTCTTTTCCGAAAATTCAAATCAGTCATTTTTCTATTTTATTACCAAAACAGTCCGCTACAAATGCTAATTATGTCCAAATCAGTCCTTTCTTCACTGATTATGCTCTAATTACCGACGTGGCAAGGGTTTAAATTTAAACCTGACACGTGGACATAATATTAGTCCCTTTTCTTTTATCTTTTATCAATTTAGTCCTAAATTTTTATTTTGTTCCATTTAGTCATCTATCCAAATCAGTAATTTTTATATTAATTGGCCTCAATCCTTTTAAATTATTTTATTTCAGGCTCAGCACCTTAAATTTTTTATTATTACTAATCCATTTATCAAATAAATGTCCAACATACTTCCGTAAATAAAATTAAACACCAAACCTCATGCATTGGGTTTTATTGTCCATGCTTCCTATATTCATAACCTTCCAAAAAGTAAAATTAAATCATTTACACAAAAATTAAAATTGAATCATTTACTATGTTTTAAGGTAGGAAACAAAGTATGATTGTGTTAATTGTTGTTGAAGAAAATCAGAACCAATGAACCATCGGTTACGGTCGAATGGTTAGAGAGAGTCCGTAAAATTCCGAATCTTGAAAAACCCGGTAACAAGGCAGTCAAACATAATGTATGATGTTTGGTGTTTAATTTTATTTACGGAAGTATGTTGGCATTTGTTTCATAAATGGATTAGTAGTAATAAAAAATTTAAGGTTTTGTGCCTGAAAGGAAATAATTTAAAATGTTGGAGACCAATTAATATAACAATGACTGATTTGGGTAGAGGACTAAATAAAACAAAACAAAAGTTTATGACTGAATTGGCAAAAGATAAAAGAAAAAGGACTAATATTATGCCCACGTGTCAGGTTTAAATTTAAACCATTGCCACGTCAGCAATTAGAGCATAATTAGTGAACATGGGACTGATTTGGACATAATTAGCATTTGTAGCGCGTTGTTTTGGTAATAAAATAGAAAAATGACTGATTTGAATTTTTGGAAAAGAAAAAGGACCTATTTGTCCTTTTTTCCGTAAAATGTACCATAATCAGAATCCATTTTATTAGGCAAAATTAATTTTTCAAGTAATTGCAAATGGTACTGATTAGGCTTCAACCTTTCAGCATGTTACCAATACGGGTCAATATATTCAGAAATTTTGCAATTAATTGAAGGACTTACTTATTGCTCATGTGCTCGGAATACCTTGGATATATTCAATGTAGAGAAATGAATAGATTTTACCTTTGGTAACTCAAAAGAATACCGTGCAACTTTAACCTGTTTGGTGGGAGGCTCGCTAGTTGAAGAACATGGGCTACACGAGCTCTCCTTTGTTGAACTTTTAGGCTCAATCCTGTCATAATTTTCAAAAGAATTTTCAGGTGCAATATTTTATGTTCTAGAATTTTCTTGGAAATTAACAATTGAAAATGAAACACAGTCACCTGATAAATCATCATGGATCTCGTTTGAGTCCACCACATTTTTACTGATTGGCTCCTCAGTTGGTTCGCAATATTTTTGCTTATCGGCTCCTTGACAAATTTTTCATCGAACCATCCTATGGCGCCATCAAGTCCTTGATTTTTTTTCATCAAGTTATCATGGATTTTTAGCATCATATCCAGCATGGTGGATTCCACAGTATTGTCGCTTGGCCCTGCAAAATTAGGAGAAAACTCATTAGTCTCTTCCTCTTGTAATTTCGCCTTATATTCTTCTTATTTTTTTCTTATATTTTCCTTCAAAACTTCTTGATCCACTCTGATTTTCTGGTGTGTCAATGCTTTCACTTTGAATTTCCTTTCACCATTCTTGAAAGTGAGATAGTCATTGCAATTTGAAAGACTAGTGTGCTTCTCAAGCACCCATGATTCATGAATCACCCAACTGAATATGACAATCTGTTAATGGGCTCACGTCACAAATAATTTCCTCTGAGTATGTCCTAACTTGGACTGGTACGTGAGCTCGTAATGATACGCTTGAATTTTTGATGTCATAGGGATCAAGTATTTCATAGGGCCATTCTGCACGCTGTACAGTTAGATTTAACCTGCGAATCACATATGGACTCACAAGGTTAGCATAAGTATCTTTATCAATTATGATGGATCCTACATGGCCTAAAATATCGAAATAGCAATGGAAAAGATATTCCCTTTGCATATTCTATTTTGGGCTTTCAATTGTGCAGTGGAACCATCCATTTCTGTCCAGGCAGTAGGACATCTCAGAAAATAAACTAGACATATATGTATAAAAAGTTAGAAAAATAAAAAATAAAACAAAATATCTTTGGTGAAACCTCACTGAACTCAACCCTTGAAGTCGATCGCCTTGAGTTCGGGCACAATTTGATTCCTTTACTTTTTCAGATAAATCACCAATGATGAAAGAAGAGGATCGGAGAGAAACGCGCAAGGCATGAATCAGGGTGCAACGCTCGACTCAATGAAGGAAGTGGGGGTGACTTGTGTGTGATTGATATAACACAATTTATAGTTCACAAGTGTTAATCAGTTCATGTTCAGAGATCCTGATTCCTCACAATATAGAAGTATAAAATAAAAGCCTCGCAAATAAAAACATTCGGGAACACAGATATATACCTCTCACACAATCCCAAATAAAATTGTAAAATTACCAAGCTGCTGGCCTGCACTTTTCGTTCCAAACAAACTTTGCTAACAATCTTAATAACTCATTCAACTTTTATCTGGGAGGAATTCCACTAGCAGTACATTGTCTGGCGAAACTTCAACTCTAGATTCTTAAATTAATTCAGCGGACACAATCTGAGAGGAATTCCACTACCAGTACATTGTATGGCGGAACTTCAACTCTATATTCTTGAATTAATTTAGCGGAACAAGTGCTGGTTATTTTATCCGAGAAATCTCCAATTTAATTTGATCAATTGAACAATAAACATTTCCCTCTGGTGCGTAGTATTACTGATATACTGGAACAACACCCTGGATTTCGTTGGTTTCACTTGTTCCGTGAAGGGAATTTTGTTGCTGATGCCTTGGCCAAACGTGGAGCTAGATCTCAGGATTTTTTCACCGTATGGGCATTTCCTCCGGATGAGGCTAAGCCGTCACTTGCCAATGACATGTTGGGAGCTCAACTGCCGCGCTAAGATGTCTAATTCGTTTTTATTTCTCTTTCTTATTTTTTATTTTTTCTTAGCCGACACTTGTAAGCGTCACTGTTCATCCAAAAAAAAAAATATTTGCCCAATCAATTAAATCAAATTTACTCAAGCTAATCTAATTGTGGGAGAATACTTAATCTGCTTTCCAAACCCACGAAATACCAGTTCAGTTAGCGTGCAGATCTTGTTTATTTATGCATGTGCAGAATGATGAGGATGTCACAAGAAATGATGCCTTTACTGGGGTGTATATCCGCCTCAAATCTCCACCAAATTGGGGAAAAATCTAATCCCTATATTCCTGCTCTTTAATATAACAAACACCTTAAATAATCAGTAAATCATACCTTAAACAACCTATAGTAACCACATTTGCATCCACATTGAGGATTCAAAAAAATTACAGATACGATGCATCCACTTCACGCTCTCAACTGCTAATGAAATTGAAACTGTCTTGTATATACAGTAGCACACATACACACCATACAAAAGAACGTCTCCAACATATAAAGCTCATGAACAACATATTTACGCATCATTCGAACATAACTTCATCGAAAACACTATACCAACATTTTGCATATAAGAGCATTAATTACAAGGCAATGCTCAACACATAATACCTCTATCCATCAGACACCGATCCAGCCTAACACACAATGTTCATACACATCACTTATGCTATCGCAATCATCATTTCTCGTGCATATCACATCACATACTACCTCCCCCATCATCCAGCACCCACAAAATATTTGAATTTTTGTTTTGACAACTTATAGCTTTATTTGTATAAATAAATTTAAAATTATTGAAAAATGTTACCCATGTGTACCCGAACAGGTTGCTCATTAGATTCATCCCCTCCCATGTCGTCCTCCTATCCCATGGCAATTCGGACAAGGAACCAGACGCACCACTCACGTACTTGGCAACATCTGATGGCTTCAACCTCCTCACGGATCGTAGACAAATGGACATTGACCTCATAAACACACTTCGGAACATAGGCAAATTGAGTAGCCATCACATGTAATCCATCACATACAAAACACACACATCAAAACTCAACATGAATGCGTATGGAATATGAACAACAATACCATCACATCGTACACATCACATATGAGACCTCAAACATCATTTCTGTAAGCATACCCATCACTTTTAATTATACATACATCAAACGGTAAGCATACAACAGACAACTCAAACCTTCAATAAGTTTTTCAACTACTGCATCAAATGCACTTTAAGAAACACATGCAGAAATGTATATTGATACAAAAATCTAGTAAGTAAAAATCCATAAAATACAACTATACAATGCGGCCAATGATGATACTCAAAAAAAGGCACAAAAACAAGAACATACCCCAAAAGACTTGCATATAATTCATGCTCCACTGGCCAGAAACCCCACACCCGAACTAACCACCATGATTCCAAAAAGCAAACACCACCAACCAGTTCCAAACACCAATACCAAGTTTAAATCAAATAATATTCTATTAAGTATAATTATAATAAAAAGCAAGCATTTTTGTTGTCAAATCAGATCTCATATAAATCGTTAAATGCACAAATTAAACAATCACAAACTCGCCGCATATACAGAAACAAGCAAAGGAAATTAGAATCGTACATGAAAATATCACACAATGCTCCTCACATACTCATATCGTTCCAATCATCCGCATAATCCTACAACCCCAATAACAATTTCAAACCAAAAATGCCAAATCTGCAGAAATCGAAACATTTGAAATCTCGGGTTCCGCCTAAATCCTTCGATGAACTCCATTCCTCTGAACATAGGCAAATCCAATTCAACAATACCCACCAATACCAAAAGTCACAACGATACCAAATTAAAGCACCCAAAATTTCAACCCATCATCAACTGTCCAATTCAATTTTGCAATGTGAACTCAACAATTAAAAATGAAATCAAAGAATGCCCAATCAAGCTCAAGAAACAGTAGTGCAAAACTAAACTCAGAAAATGCCCAATATCACCAAGTATTTACAGAACATAGAAAGGGAACAAGCTATCCCTCACCAAACCCAGCGAGCGGCGCCGGTTGAAGGAGAAGCGACGGGAAGGAGCGGGTGAAGGGATGGGAGTGCGAGTGAGAGACGGGCGGCGCCTCTGTGAAATAGAGGGGGCGGCGACACCGGCGCAGCGGTGGCGGCCTGGTGGATGGGCCCCCGACGAACGACGGCGTCGTTGGCGGTGGTGGGATCGAACGAGACGATGGGGTTTGCTGTTCGAGAGAAAACGCAGATTTGAAACCCAGTTGATTCATTGTCGAAATATTCTACACAAAATCAAATCTAATACAAAATCATCTAAATCAAATCTGGATACAAAATCATCTTAATCCAATTTGAAAATAAAATCTGCGTGAAGGTGAGATTCTTAGATGCACAAAACAGATGGGCTTGTGGTGGAGGGTGGGCCATCATTTTTATGGCTTGTAGGATCATTCTGCATAGACAGAATTCTGCACTCCAGCCGGTTCCCACAATATCAACACTGGTGCAATACGCAATGAGAAATTGATCGCACCAAAGATGTCCAAATCAACTTGCAATTTCCTCCAACAAATTATGCACAGCTGCTTTCTCTCTTTATCTTGCTTTGTGGTGGGCAAGTGTCCTTTGTAGTACAACTCAATTTCCCCAAATATAACAAACTTTCAGATTTTTGTTCCCAATAAATACCAATAACACCCTTGTTTTCCACTTTTTGGATCAAACACAATTCTCAAGAACAAGAATGAATATTGTTGTGGAAATCGGGTTAGCTTCCACCAAAATTACACCCGAATAATAGAGCTATTTAATTAAACAATAAAGAGAATACCAAGATTTAACGAGGTTCGGCACAAATTTGCCTACATCCTCCGGGCCCCACCGAATTATTATTTCACTATGAGGGAGAAATATTACAAAAGGGTTTTGGAAATAATTTTCTTACAGAAAAAACCCACTCGATAAGAAAAACTCACAAAGGCTAAAAACAAACTAGACAAAGAAGAAATTTTGAAGGCGGACTGCTATTGCCTTTGCTTTGCCTTTTGCTGGTGTACATCTGCAAAATCAGAGCCTATATTTATAGGTATGTGGGCATGCCCATGTGAGCAGCTAAATGCACAGGGGAAGACGAAATATCCACAATATAGGCACGTTGCAAAAATTTAGTCAACAATTCTTTTTCCTATCACAATTAATGTGTCTGCCCACTTGTTCAAAGTGGGACGACCACTGCTCAAATCTCCACCTTGGTGCGTCCCAATTTTCAACCTAGTATCTCTTTTAAGGTTCTCATCGTGAAATTTGGCAGGCCCTCCAAATGCGCTTTTCAGCGCCAACATCAAACTCCTGAGACATTTATCAAGTTCAAATAACATTCGAACTTGATACCTGTTACAGCCTTCGTCAACATGTCTGCAGGATTTTCAGTGGTCTTGATCTTTTGTACCTTGACTCCACCTTCTTCAATTATTTCCCGCACAAAATGGTACCGTACATCGATATGCTTGGTTCTAGCATGATACACCTGGTTCTTTGCTAGATGAATGGCACTTTGACTGTCACAAAACACTGTTATGTGTTTCTGACCAACTCCCAAGTCATCCAACAATCCTTGTAACCAACTGGCTTCCTTAACAGCTTCTGTAATGGCCATGTATTCTGCCTCCGTTGTTGACAAAGCAACGGTTGACTGTAAGGTAGACTTCCAACTAACTGGTGCGTTGGCAAGAGTAAATACGTATCCAGTAGTTGATCGACGTTTATCCAGATCTCCTGCATAGTCTGAATCACAGTACCCCACTACATGTTGACCAGTAACATTAGTCTTCTCAAATATCAACCCAATATCTAAGGTTTTCAAGATATACCTTAGAATCTATTTCACAGCTTGCCAATGATCTTTACCGGGATCATGCATGTACCTGCTCACTACTCCAACTGCATGTGAAATGTCAGGCCTTGTACACACCATTGCATACATCAAGCTACCCACCGCATTTGAATAAGGAACCTTTGACATGTATTCTCGTTCCTCTTCCGTCTTCGGGCATTGTGAAGCACTAAGTTTGAAATGAGGAGCAAACGGTGTACTTAGAGGTTTAGTTTTGTTCGTCATGCCAAACCGCTGCAATACTTTCTTCAGATATTGCTTCTGAGTCAAACTCAGAGTGCCCCTCTTCCTGTCTCTCGTTATTTCCATACCGAGAATTTTCTTTGCTTCACCAAGATCCTTCATTTCAAACTCCTTGTTGAGTTGGGACTTCAACCTGTTTATCTCTTCTCTATGTTTCGAAGCAATTAACATGTCATCTACATATAGAAGAAGATAAATGAAGGATCCATCATGTAGCTTACGGAAATATACGCAATGATCAAAACTGCTCCTGGTGTACTTCTGGCCAATCATAAATTGATCAAATCGCTTATACCATTGTCTTGGTGATTGTTTCAATCCATAAAGCGATTTGTTCAACCTGCAAACCCAATCTTCTTTTCCAGCAACTTCAAATCCTTCTGGTTGGGTCATGTAGATTTCCTCCTCCAAATCATCATGTAAGAATGACGTCTTTACGTCCATTTGAACTAGTTCCAAGTCCAACTGCGCTACCAAGGCCAACAAAATACGAATGGATGAATGTTTTACAACAGGGGAAAATACCTCATTGTAGTCAATTCCCTCCTTTTGAGCATAGCCTTTAGCTACCAATCTTGCCTTGTAGCGAACGTCATTCTTTTCTGGAAATCCCTCTTTCTGAGCATAGACCCACTTGCAACCAATTGCCTTCTGTCCCTCTGGGAGTTTAGCTAGCTTCCACGTTTTATTTGCTTCAAGGGAATGCATTTCCTCGTCCATGGCTTTCTTCTACTTTTCTTTTTCCGGACTAATTTTTGCATCAAGAAAAGTTTGTGGTATACATTCTTCAATAACAGGACGTGCATAGGCCAACATACTTTCGAATCGAGCAGGTCTCCTAATTTCTCTTCTTGGCCTCCTCATTGCAATTGGTAAATCTTGTTGCTCCTGAGGTTCTTGGGTTAAAACCTCACTTTCTCTGGGCTTTTCTTCGGTACTTGGACCATCGTCTTCTATTAGTTGTCCATCTACCTCTCTGGTTGTAGATGTCTGAAACTTCACCTGTTGAGGATAATGCTCCACTTGTTGGGGAGTACTATCCGGCTGCTGCTTGGTTACCTTCTTTAACATTATCGATTCGTTAAAGGTAACATCTCTGCTAAAGATCACCTTTTTCATCTTCGAGCACCATAGGCGATATCCTTTTACTCCAGAAGATATCCCTACGAAAACAGCTTTTCTCGACCTCGGATCCAGCTTTGATTCTTTCACGTGATAATAAGCAGCGGAACCGAACACACGTAAAGAATCATAATCATTTGCAGGTTTGCCAAACCATGCCTCCAAAGGTGTCTTGCCTTTAAGTGCAGTTGATGGTAGTCGATTGATTAAATGGCTCGCATATGTCACCGTTTCAGCCCAGAACTGCTTGCCCAAATTAGCATTGGACAACATACACCGAACTTTCTCCAACAAGGTTCGGTTCATCCGTTCAGCCACCCCATTCTGTTGTGGCGTGTCCCGCACAATGAAATGTCGGGAAATACCTTCCTTCTTGCACAAATCGAAAAAAAGGTCATTTCGATATTCTGTGCCGTTATCAGATCGAAGCACTTTAATCTTCCTCCCGGTCTGGTTCTCCATCATTTTCTTCCAAGCGAGGAATTTCCCGAATGCTTCATTTTTTGTTCGCATGGGATACACACATACTCTCTAGGAAAAGTCATCAACAAACGTTACAAAATAATGGTTTCCTCCCAAAGAAGTCGTCTTGGTAGGTCCCCACACATCTGAGTGAATGTAATCCATAATACCTTTAGTGTTATGGATTGCTATTCCGAACTTCACCCGCGTTTGCTTTCCCAGAACACATTGCTCGCAAAATTCAAATTTGCAAGTCTTTGCACCCTTTAATAATCCTTGCTTTGCCAGAGTCTGCAAGGATTTTTCCCCAGCATGCCCAAGCCTCATATGCCATAGCTTGGTCATCTCCTCTTCCTTGTCTGTTTCTGATGCTGCTACTGCAATGCCAACCACTGTATTTCCCTGGAAGTGGTATAAGTTATTTTTCCTTATACCTTTCATGACTACAAGTGCTCCCGAGATCACTTTCATAATCCCATTCTGACTGCTGATGGAGTGGCCTTTAGCTTCCAAGACTCCCACGGATATGAGATTCTTAGCAAATTTCGGTATGTACCGAACTTCCGTCAGCACCTTGGTTGTTCCATCGTGGTTCTTCAGATATACTGATCCAACTCCAACTATCTGGCAATATCCGTTGTTGGCTAGGTAGACAACTCCACCGTCAACACTTTCAAAGTTGACAAACCACTCCTTCCTGGAACACGTGTGGAATGAGTATCCTGAGTCTAGCAACCAGTCGTCAGTGCACGTCGTTACCGATGAGACACAAGCTAAAGAATACTCTGTCTCATCACTATCAGCAACACAAGCCTCTGCTACAGCTTTCCCCTTTTTCTTTTGCAGCTTAGGGCAATCTTTCTTCCAATGTCCTTTTTCGTGACAAAAGATACATTCATCTTTTGACACTCTGCCTCTTGATTGGGATCTGTCTCTTCTGTCTGGCTTGTACTTGTGGCTACGGCCTCGAACGGTATGGGCTTCACCATTCGAACTCCTGTGTTCTAACTTATCCTTCTTTCTGATTTCGTTAGAATATAAGGCAGTGGTAACTTCTTTAAAGGAAATTGTTTCCTTTCAGTCAGCATACTAACAATTATATGCTCGTATTCATCGGGGAGCGAAGCTAACAGTATCAGCGCCTTGTCAACGTCATCTATCTTCTCGTCGAGATTCAATAAATCGGTGACCAAAGAATCGCATCTTGTTATGTGTTCATTCATCGTTGTACCAGGCAAATACTGGAATCGATACAGCTTCGTCTTCATGTAGAGCTTGTTCTCCGTGCTTTTTTTCATGAATTTATCCTCCAGTTCTTTCCACAGTCTGTGCGCCATCGTCTCTCTCATAAGCGGATACTTCTGCTCCTTTGAGAGACATAGCCGAATTGTACCACACGCAAGACGGTTGATCCTCGTCCAGTCTTTATCATCAACACCATCTGGTTTGGTTTCTTCAAGTGCCCCATCCAGCTCCTGCTGGTACAAGATGTCCAACACCTCGCACTGCCACATGCCAAAATTATTGGTACTGTCGAATTTTTAGACGTCAAATTTGGCATTTGAAACCATAGTCCGTGATGACGATGTCACCAACGGCTTCGAATCTGAAGTTGACGTTTCACCGGACCTATCCGCCATTTCTGCTTCAAAGTTTAATTAATAGCTCACAAACGGTAGCTCAACCGAGATGCGTTTCTGATGTGGAAGATCAGCTTAGCTGCGACCACAGAGCATACTATGCAACCAAGGCTCTGATACCAATTGTTGTGGAAATCGGGTTAGCTTCCACCAAAATTATACCCGAATAATAGAGCTATTTAATTAAACAATAAAGAGAATACCAAGATTTAACGAGGTTCGGCACAAATTTGCCTACGTCCTCCGAGCCCCACCGAATTATTATTTCACTATGAGGGAGAAATATTACAAAAGGGTTTTGGAAATAATTTTCTGACAGACAAAACCCACTCGACAAGAAAAACTCACAAAGGCTAAAAACAAACTAGACAAAGAAGAAATTTTGAAGGCAGGCTGCTATTGCCTTTGCTTTCCCTTTTGCTGGTGTACATCTGCAAAATCAGAGCCTATATTTATAGGTATGTGGGCATGCCCATGTGAGCAGCTAAATGCACAGGTGAAGACGAAATATCCACAGTATAGGTACGTTGCAAAAATTTAGTCAACAATACTTTTTCCTATCACAATTAATGTGTCTGCCCACTTGTTCAAAGTGGGACGACCACTGCTCAAATATCATATGAATCCCAACAAGAACTTGAAGAATATCAACCTAAATTCCCAACACACAAAACGCAATCCAACCCTCGGATTCAAACTCTCTCTTCGGGACTTGACACAAAACAACCTATTAATACTTCAAACCACTAATTATATCAAAAGCAATACGCACAATGAACCAAAACTCAAGAAACTCAAGCAATAGTTTAAGGATGAAGATGATGGTGAATAAAATGGTAGAATGCTCAATACTCAACCAAAATGGATGAATAATATGTCAAGCTCTTGGAAAGTAAATCACAAATATGGATTCAGATTTCAAAATGGGTAGGTGGATCGACGGAAAAAAGATGGAACAGTATCTGGAATATATTTGTGGTTGAAAAATGACCAAAACTTCAAAAAATCATATAAAATGATTCCCTTGACCAAATTTTTTGAATTTTAAATAAACCTCTATGTAAACAACTCAAGGAATCCAAATATGAAGTCAGATTCCAAGAATTTTGAACTCGGCAAACGACTGTGACGTGAACAGACAGAAACTATATTTTTTTTAGAGTTTTGAGATTTAGAAGCTATTATTCCATTGGTAGCTCTGATACAAATTATAATCCTGCCATGGATCGGACAATGGATGCGAATAGCTATGAAACAATACAATAAAGCATAATGAAGTTACCAAAATTTCCTTGGGCAATTTGAGACGATGAACGGATTCCCCCTCCTCCAAGCCTTCAACAATGATGGATTCGACTCCGGAATTGCTTCGGATTCCAAAGAAGTGCACCAAGCTCGAGTCTAGACATAAGTTGCTTGAGTTTTAACTCAATTGAGGGTTTTCGGCTCGCTCAAGCTCTCATTGATCTTTGGTAGAGAAAACTCATATTTCATATTACTCAAAGATGGTTAATAAAATGGTGGAGGGCGTATTTATAGGTCTCACTTTAATTACAAAGGCTGATAACAATTAAAGGTAACTAATCAACTGATTAGAGGAAATAATCCAATAGAGTTAGGGTCCTGAACCCCATGTTCAGGTCGGTTCTGAAGCTGCTTGATTAGGATCTCACATGCTGCACATATTTAATGTATTAAATCATACCATAACAGCTATAGCAATAAAATAGGAATAAAATCCACTAATCACTCATTAATTGAATGTAATTATGTATTGTTACTTCATTCCAAAAATGAAAAGGTTATGCACAATCAATTAGTAGAACGTCATCTACTTCATGGACCTATTCTGGAGTTCACCCCATCCACAGTCTTCCAAGCCAATTTTGCCCAAAAAAAAATCCCCCGTCATGCCATAGCCACTACCGGAATGCTGGAGCTGAACTTGTGCCCGACGACAAAGCATATTCTGTTGAACTCTCGATTCATCATGATGGGAAGTTAACAAATCAATTTTTTAGGGAAGTGAGTGAGTGCGAAATGTCGGAGTTTACCAAAGACGAATCCAACTATTTTGACAACGATGATGACACGCGAGGTATGTTTTACGCACACCCCCACTAACAAATGCACCGAGCATAATACGAATATTATATTGAAGTGGAAATTAGTCATCCAGAATCTTTATTGTGCTATAATATGATTTATACGTCCTTATACGTTGTGTTGCATGTAATATTGAGCAAATAGCATTCTAAACAACATATATAGCATGGTATAAACTATATCTAGAATGTTAAGTGGGAATTAGGCATGGGATAAAATTCAATTGCGGATACTAATTGAACTTTTAGCATGTGTAATATTTAGAATGTTACATCTTAGATTGAATTATGTAGAATTATTGTGTAGTGGGACCTAGACTCGCGATATGAGTTATTTTTTTATATTTATAAAAAGAATTCATACTCTGAAATGTTTTCTTAATTCCACACAGCATTATTTCATTTCCATATAACATGATATTGATTCCACACAATATGAGAATAATTAAATTCAACATGATATTGATTCTGAATAGCATGAGAATAATTAAAAACAGTACATATATTTCCATGTGGAAATGAACCTCTTTCATTAAATGAGGCTTATGTAGCATGAAACGACTAATGATGAGAAATGAAATAAAGAAAAAAAGTCCAAGAACACTGTTATACAAACATCACAAATTGTTAAATTTCTCAATCCACAATGAAGCACCTATGAAGTCAAAAGTACATGAAGAAAACGTGAGAAAAATAATACTATATAAATTATAATGGGTTTTTTCCCTTATTAGTGATATATTCTTATCCGAGCATACTTACACATAAAAATATCTAACAAAAATACGGTTTATGGAAAAAATCATTTCTGAAAGTATCTTCCATGGAATCCGCCCCTGAGATATAATTATATTTGGTCCCATAATTAGCAAAGTCTAATAATTGCATAATAAACCATAATTAAATCATTAAAATCACATTAAAAATGGCAAGCATATGAATTAAATGCCACCCCAACATGCACAGTAACTATACACAGGGCCGATCCTAACAATTTTTGGGCCTGAGTCGATCTTTTAGAAGGGCCCCAATTTTACGACAACACTACTTATAATATAAACAAATATTAATATAACAAAAAAAAAACGAACAATGTGATATTTAAATAGTATTTCTACTTATCAAAAGACTACTACATATGTTCAAAGTCATCACTAAATATTAACTCCTCTCACAGTTTTAGCAGTAAAAATACTAATCAAGTTGCTATAATCCAGTTCTTCAAAGTCATGACTATGATATATATATATATATATGAGATAAATAATTTTTTAGGCCATCAATAGGCAGGTAATTCACTTTTGGGCCACTAAAGATTGAATTATGAAATTAGGCCACCAATAGGCATTCGGGCCGGTTTTATAGGCCAAATTGACCAAGTCAATGCCACAATGGGCCGCGTGTGCGTCACGCGCTACCACTCTTCACGCGATGGCCTAAAAGCGGAAATTGTCTCCTGTTAGTGGCCTATTTTAGTTTTTTTTTACTTTTTTTTTAAAATTAAAATAAATATTACTCTATCGGACAATTATCCAACCATGATCTCGAGAACTACTAAAATAAAGCTGCTCATTTTGGCATACAATATGTGCATTTCCATCGGAGACCCAAATTTCTTCTGATCTTCAATTTTATTTCACTTTCCTGGGTGGGTAGAGAACACCCGCATCTGTTAGGGTGCGATCACCAAATTTGTCTTGATGTACTGCGGTACATCACAACCCTTAATTCAAATTATAAATGGATGGTTGGGATTAACTTGAAGGTTAAAATAGTATATTTGTTATTAGTTTGTAAAAAACATTTGTTTGTCGCTGAAAACGTACATATATGTTCTTCAGTTCTACTTTTCTTCTACACATTTCAATATCATCAATCGATCTTACATAAACTCCAATTTGCTTATTTTAGGTGCTATATACATATATGTTCTCTAAAACGTACCTAAAATGTTCGAGTCGCTGAATTGTTGATGAAAACGTCGCTGAATTGTTCATGAAAAGATTGTTGAATTGTTTTTGACATCATCGCTGAATTGTTCATGAAAGCGTCGCTGAATTGTTTTTTGTGGCATCGCTGAATTGTATACGGTAGCATCACTGAAATGTTCTTGATAGTGTCGCTGAATTGTTCTTGGTGTAGTCGCTGAATTCTTTTAGGTAAGCTCACTGAAATATTTTTTGGTAGCATCACTAAATTACTTTTTTGGTAATATCGCTGAATTATATGTGGTAGCATCGCTGGATTGTTCTTGATGGTGTCGCTGAATTCTTCTTGGTGTGGTCTGATGCACCCGGTGAAACCACACTTAAATAAGCTTAAATTATGATAAAATGAACCTAAATTGCATGCATGAGACCCTATTTTACTGCTTTTTAGTGTACATTTCATGTAATGTGTAAATATTAATAAGACCGGTTAAATTGAGCTTGTTCGAGCCCAATTTACCTTGTTTTATGCTTTTTAATAAGACTTTGGCAATTCTAAGACATTGCAATGATGTTTCAGGCATTAAAATGAAGAAAGAAGATATTCGGAGGTCAAATGATGCAAAATTCGGAATTTTCAACACTGGAAGGCTCCAGAATGCGCCACATAGGCATGGCGGCGCATAAAAATGCTCTCCAGCGCCATTTTATGCGCCACTTCAACACTTGGGAAAATTTCGGATGGAAAAAGCTTCAGGATGCGCCAGCTCTTCTTGGCGGCGCATAAAAAGCCATTCAAGCGCCACTTTTTGCGCCGAGGTCGAATTTTAGGAAATTGTCAGAATGCACCGCTTCTTCTTGGCGGCGCCTGAAACCACCTTGGAGCGCCACTTTTTGCGCCGTTTTGGAAAATTCGGAAAATCAGCGTATGCGCCAGTTCTCCTTGGTGGCGCCTAAAACCTCTCCGAGCGCCGTTTTATGCGCCATCGTCGCAGTTGGGCAGTTTTCTAACCACCCGAACTCAGTTTTAAATACGGTTCTTCATCATTCTTCAAGAGACAGACTGCACAACTCGAAAATATACACTCTGAAAACATCTGCTAATGGGAGAAGAAGGCCGGAAACACAAAATCATGCCGGAGGAATGCATCAAGGACGCTGTTCTGGGCGTGTTCTTCCTATTCTAGGTGTTGCCTTTCTTTTTCTTGCATTGTAATGAATTGAAATTGCCTCTAAATATAATCTGCTATCATGTTCTTAATTTGTAGACGGATTTCTGTAATGTTCGTGTTAGAAGTGTTCTAGAACGGGAGTTCAGAATCACTTTGAAGTACGAATTCATCTTTTATGGAAGTAATATGATATGTCGAGTTTTATTCTGTAATCTGGATTAATCTGTTTGAATTATTAAAATGTGGATTAAAATCATGTATTGTATGCCTGCATTTGATCGATAATTAGAATTTAGCATAAATCTGGAATCTGTCATTTTAATCGATCAATCTGCTTTAATGTGCTTTAATTAATCTGCTGCAATATTAATCTATTCACATACTAAATTTAGGATTATATGTTAGATGTTATTGAATTGATCGATATTTGGTGTTTTGTCAAATCTGCTATTTAAATTATTAAACTGCTAAAACCCTAAATTAATCGATCAATCTGTGTTCACTATTTTTAGTAATCTGACATTAATTCTAATCTGTCTGCATTTTAATATTATTAATTAAATCCAGTTTACCATGTTTTGCTATTATTTTACCATGATTGTTAAATTATTTACACTGTTCTGCATAATTAAATGTTAGAATTCAATTCTGTGATTTCTGCTTTGCTAAATCGGGAGATAAAAAGTAGAATTAATATTTTAGTACCGGAATTGGGAATAAATTGCATTATAAATGGATTCTAGCATGTGCACAATGATTTGGGAAATGAAAAGTGCCTTTTAATTGCTATAGGAAAATTTGTAAGCTTGGGAAAGACTCAAATTTAAGTCTAGAATAATGATTGCAGAATGTTAGATAATTTAACCAACTTCCATGAAATCTGTTTAAGCATAATTTGATTATTAGCAGATTATAATATTTTTAATCTTTATAAAATAATTAATTTTAAGAAATTAATTTTTAGAACATTGGGAAATGTCAAATTATTACACAATTTCTATTTCATATAAAGATGGCAATATTTAAAATATTACAAGCAACTCCCATTTATATTCTTATTAAATACAATTTTAATTTGCTTTGTTTTTAATTTAATGTCACTATTTTCAATTAAATCACCATTAAAATTAATCAAAATCTTTTTAAATATATTAAATATAATTAATGAACTTAAGAACAATTAAAATTTCTCTGGAATGAAATAATATTCTGAAATTCCCTGTGGATTCGACCCGGTATTCACCGGTTTTTATTACTTGATGACTACCATCCGCTTGTGGTAAAATATGAGTAGTGAAAATCACCCATCAAGTTTTTGGCGCCGTTGCCGGGGAATTTGTTGTGAACTTTTGATTGTTTTTAGTTTATTAATTTCACTCTATTAAGTTAAATATTAATTTAACTGTTACTTATTTTATTTTATTTTATTTAATACTTGCAGTGCGAAGCAAACAAGCAGAAATAGCTTATGATCCTGAAATTGAGCGTACTCTTAGAGCTATTAGATTAGGAAAACGTAGGAGACCAGCTCAGTTGGAAATTTTAATTAATTCATCCTCTGATGAAGAAGACTATTCTCCAACGACTGGAGTTTCAACAATTCAAACTAATCAATTAGTTGCTCAGTTCAATAGGTTAAACATGGCAGCAAATAATAATGATAACCAGGGTAATAATGGAGGTAACGGTGGTGATTTGGAGCACGATGATCAAGCTGAAATGGCCATTGAAGAACACTTACAAGGAACTAGTGGAAATCTGCTTAATAGAACTCCTAGGCCTGATGTAGATGCTTTAAGCTTTACCCTTCAGCCTGCACTAATCACAATGGTTCAAGCTAATCAATATAATGGAGCACCTACTAATGATGCTGTAGAACACATAAGGAACTTTCTGGACTATTGTGACACAGTGAAAATAAATGGTGTTACTAGTGATGAAATTAAGTTGAGATTGTTCTCGTTTTCACTCAGAGATAAAGCTAAAACTTGGTACAACTCACTTCAATTAAGAGATGTCACTACTTGGGATAAAATGTTAGAAGCTTTCTTAGAACAATTCTTCCCACCATCCAAGGTTATTGAACTACAAGAAAAAATCAAAGAATTTGTGCAAGATGAGGGTGAAACTTTACTTGAAGCATGGGATAGATATAACACTTTATTGGCGAGATGCCCGAATCATGGCTTTGAAGATTGGCAGCAGATGCATTTCTTCTACAATGGGTTGATTGATCATTGGAGGAACTTGTTGGATGCGGCAGCTGGAGATTCGTTTCTGTCTATAGGACCCTCTAGAGCTAAGGAAATCATAGAGAAAAAGATTTCTAATATGAAAAAATTTCCTGGTAAGAAAAATGCTAGAAATAAAACAAAAGGGGGAATCTATGAGGTAGAAAAGGCAGTTGCTATAGATTCTAAGTTAGATGCTTTAATGAGGGAGGTTTCTACGCTTAAGAAAGGTCAAGCTAAAGTTGTGAGATGCGGTATTTGTCATGGACCTCACGAGTCGTCAGCTTGTCACTTGCTTGATCAAGGACTTCAAGAGACTATGCAGTGTGAAGGGACTGAGGAGCAAGTGGAAGATGTGAACTACATGGGAAATAGGCTGCAAAACTACAATCAAAACCGTCCTCAAAATCAGAACTTCTATCCAAATCAGAATTCTCAATTTCAACAAAACACCTATCCACAAAACAACCGTCAATCTTATCCACAAAACCAAAATCAAAATTACCCAAATCAAAATCCAAATCAAAACCAGAATTTTCAAAACCAAAATCAAAACCAAAACTATAATCAAAACAGAAACCAGAATCAACCTTTTTACCCTAACCAACAGCCTAGGAACTTTCAACCTCAACAACAGCTGCAACAAAATCAAGTAAGTGATGAGGTCAATTTAAAAGAGTTAATGAGCACAATCGTGTCTCAACAACAAACAATTCAGCAAATGCAAGCCTCAATGAGAAATTTAGAAGTACAAGTTGGTCAAATTGCTAGGGACACTTCAAATAGACAGCAAGGAACATTACCAAGCATGCCTGATCCTAATCCAAAAGAGCAATGTAAAGCAATCACTTTAAGGAACAAAAAGGAATTACCCAATCCTTATCCTACCTTAGATGATCCAGAAGTTTTAGCTGATGCTATAGAGGATCAAAATGAAGATATAGAGAAAGAAAGTCAGCATAAAAACACTGATGACCCTAAGAAGAGTGAGAAACTTCGAGTTGAACAAGATAAGGATAAAGGAAAGTCTGTTGTCTCAGTCAAGCCATATCAGCCACCTATTCCATATCCACAGCGTCTTAAGAGGGCTAAGGAAGATAAAGACTATGCTAAATTTTTAGAAGTCTTTAAAAATTTAAGAATTGATATTCCTTTCTCTGATGCCATTGCACAAATGCCTGTGTATGCTAAGTTTTTAAAAGAAATTCTATCAAAAAAGAGGAGTGTTGATGATGAAGAGAAAGTGACACTGACAGGGGAATGCAGTGCGATTTTACAAAGAAGGCAACCTATTAAACAAAAAGATCATGGGTGTTATACTATTCCGTGCATTATTGGCACTAAAGAATTCAACAAAGCTCGGGTCTAGTATTAATCTGATGCCTCTACATGTCTTTAGAGAACTAGGAGTAGGAGTTGTGAAGCCTACTAGGATGCAGTTACAGCTTGCTGATAGATCTATTAGGACTCCTTTAGGCATTGTAGAAGATGTTCCTGTTCAAGTAGAGAGCTTCATTTTCCCTGTTGACTTTGTTGTTCTTGATATGGAAAAAGTCATTGATATTCCTCTGATTTTAGGTAGACCATTTTTGCAAACTGGTAGGGCTATGGTTGATATGGATGATGGTAAAATTACACTTAAAGTAGGTAATGAACAAGTGTCGTTTGACATTTCTAAGACAACTAAAACACAACACGCTAGTTCTGACACCTACCCGTGTAATAGAGTCACGGCTATCTATCAGGAGGATGAGGTGATTGAGAGAGAGTTCTTTGCTAGACACGATCCCTATAGGAAATTTGAGCAGTTAGTGGAGAGTTGTGAGGACTTAGCTGAAAGTGAGTGTGAGGGAGGATTACCTGTGCAAGTAACATGTGCAATAGAAGAATCCAAGTTAGTCCCGTCTGTTGAAAAGCCACCTATATTGACATTGAAAGAGCTGCCATCACATTTGAGGTATGTTTTTCTTGGTGAGAATGATACTTTACCTGTTATTGCAAGTAATAAATTGAATGATAATCAATTAAATGCATTAACCCAAGTGTTGAGTAAGCATGTTAGAGCAATAGGTTGGACGATAGCTGACATCAAGGGACTAAGTCCAGCATTGTGTACACATCGGATTTATATGGAGGAGGATGACAAGCCAGTGAGGCAGCCCCAGAGGAGATTGAATCCACATCTACAAGAAGCTGTAAGATCAGAAGTTATTAAACTACTCGATGCAGGTATTATCTATCCTATCTCTGATAGTCAGTGGGTGAGTCCAGTTCAAGTAGTGCCTAAAAAGGGAGGTATGACCGTGATTAGAAATGAAAATGGTGAACTAGTACCTACTAGACCTACTACTGGATGGCGTGTATGCATTGATTATAGGAGATTGAATGATAAGACTAGGAAAGATCATTTTCCACTGCCTTTTATTGATCAAATGCTAGAACGTTTAGCTGGTCGTGAGTTTTATTGCTTTTTAGATGGCTATTCTGGTTATAATCAAGTTCCAATTGCACCTGAGGATCAAGATAAAACTACATTTACATGTCCTTACGGTACATTTGCATACAGGAGAATGTCATTTGGTTTGTGTAATGCTCCAGCTACATTTCAGAGATGCATGATGTCTATATTTTCTGATTTAATTGAGACATGCATTGAGGTATTTATGGATGATTTTTCTGTATTCGGGTCTGATTTTGAAAAATGCTTAATTAACTTGGAAAAAGTTCTGATTAGATGTGAAGAGTCAAATTTAGTTCTTAATTGGGAAAAATGTCATTTCATGGTTAATGAAGGTATTGTCTTAGGACATAGGATTTCTAAAAATGGCATTGAAGTTGATAGGGCTAAAGTAGAAGTGATTGCAAAAATTCCACCTCCTAATAATTTAAAAACTTTGAGAAGTTTTCTGGGACATGCTGGATTTTATCGAAGGTTCATAAAAGATTTTTCAAACATTGCATTACCTCTGTTTAAGCTGCTATGTAAAGATGTTGAGTTTAATTTTACTGATGAGTGTATTGAGGCGTTCAATAGGATCAAGGAAGCATTGGTGACAGCACCAATTATTCAGCCACCTGACTGGAGTTTGCCATTCGAGATCATGAGCGATGCTAGTGACTTTGCTGTTGGAGCAGTATTGGGTCAACGAAAGGATAAGAAACTTCATGTTATTTATTATGCTAGTCAGGCCTTAAATACTGCACAGAAAAATTATGCCACCACTGAAAAAGAACTTTTATCTGTTGTTTATGCATGTGAAAAATTTAGACCATATCTGATAGGCTCAAAAACTGTAGTTTACACTGATCATGCTGCTATTAAATATCTGTTTGCAAAGAAAGATGCTAAACCGCGGTTAATTAGATGGGTATTATTGTTACAGGAATTTGATTTAGAAATTAAAGATAGAAAAGGAGATGAGAATCATGTAGCTGATCATTTATCTAGATTGGAGCATGAAAAAGGGGAAGAAAGATTAATTAATGATGCATTTCCTGATGAAAATTTGTATTTAATAAATAACACTTCCTCTGATCCGTGGTTTGCTGATTTTGTGAATTATTTAGCATGTGGTGTAATTCCTGATCATCTAAAATGGCATAGCCAGAAACAAAAATTTAAAACTGATGCTAAATATTTTATTTGGGATGAACCTTATTTGGTTAGACTCTGTTCAGATCAAATCGTAAGGAGATGCATCCCTGATGAAGATTTTGAAAAAGTATTAAAGGCTTGCCACGAAGGACTTGGAGGAGGACATGTTGGACCGAATAGGACAGCTCATAAGGTACTCGAAGGTGGTTTATATTGGCCTAATATTTATCGTGATGCTAGATCATTTGTGTTAAAATGTGATGTATGTCAAAGGGCTGGTAATATCACTAAAAGAGATGAAATGCCATTAAAAGGAATTATGCCTGTTGAGTTGTTTGATTTGTGGGGAATTGATTTCATGGGTCCATTTCCACCATCTAATGGGAAACTATATATTCTTGTTGCTGTTGAGTATGTTTCAAAATGGGTAGAGGCTGAATCATGTGCTTTAAATGATGCTAAACAAGTGATTAAATTTCTGAAAAAGCAAATCTTTACTCGTTTTGGTGTGCCTAAAGCGATCATTAGTGATGGTGGATCTCATTTTGTTAATAGGGCTGTTAATCAATTGTTATCTAGATTTCATGTTCATCATAGGATAACAACACCCTATCATCCTCAAGCCAATGGGCAGGTAGAAGTCACTAATCGTGAGATTAAAAAGATTTTGGAAGCCACGGTAGGAAAATCTAGAAAAGATTGGGCTTTTAAGTTAGATGAAGCATTGTGGGCTTATAGGACAGCTTTTAAAACACCTATAGGTATGACTCCTTTTAAATTAGTTTATGGTAAAACTTGTCACTTACCTTTTGAACTTGAGTTTAAATCACTTTGGGCTATGAAGAAATTGAATTTTGAATTTAAGGAGGCTCAAGAAATAAGGAAAATAGATCTTACTGAGTTAGAAGAAATTAGACGTCAAGCTTATGATAATGCTCTAATTTATAAGGAGAGAACAAAGCTTTATCATGATAAGATGCTTAGGCCTAAGGTATTTGAAGCTGGACAATTAGTGCTTTTATTCAATTCTAGATTTAAACTATTTCCTGGTAAATTGAAGACAAAATGGTCAGGACCTTTTAGAATTGTGAAGGTATTGGATAATGGTGCAGTTGTTTTAAAAGCTGAAGATGAAAGGGAATTTACTGTAAATGGTCAAAGACTTAAACATTATTTTGGAGATGAAGTTAAATTCATCGAACAAATTAATGTTAAGCCTTTGGTTATTTAAATCTGCTTATTGAAGTAATTGCATTGCAGTTTTAATTATGTTTAGTTTTTATTAATTATAATTATGAAAACCCATAAAAATCATAAAATGAAAGGAAAAGACAAAAATATTTTACATTCTGTTGTTTATGTGCTCTTATTTGCTTTATTGTTATTGCTTAATTTAGTTTAAATATGCTTTTAGTTTATATTTGTTGTTTAAATTTTATGCTATGTTAATTGCATGTGTTCAATAAATTGAGTAGGACATTGCTTATGAATTAGAATAAGTAGCAAAATATTGAGAAATGATGGATTCATGTGGGCTTGGAGGATTGATTTTGAATTGTGCATTTTTGACTCGGTGATGAGTTAAGGAGGAGGATCTATTTGGACTAGTTGATTTAATTGAGGGGAATTATGACCCGGAAGGATTTGAGGAGTTTATATATGCTAAATCTGACTTGCTAACCTTAGGGAGTGTATTGACTATCATTTTGATTGAGTTTGAGCTAAAATTCGAGTGTCACAGACTCAGTTCAGGCGCCACACCTTCTTGGTGGCGCCCAAAATCGAGCTCAGGCTCCATAATATGCGCCAAATTTCAACCTGTGAAAAATTTGGTCAGTTCATGCGCCACTTATACTGAGTGGCGCATAAAAGTACTCCCGAGCGCCGTTGGATGCGCCATTTTCGCAGTTGGAATTTTTCAGAAAAAGCATAGGCGCCACTTGTACTGAGTGGCGCCGAAATGCACCTCCAAGCGCCATTTTGGCGCATGACCCGGCGGGTCTGGGTCCCTGACCCGGGTCTGGAACGGGATTTTAATCCCAAAAACCATGTTTTCTCCTCATTCTTTCCTCTTTTCAACCGAGTCCATTTCCTCCTCTCTCAAGACCGACGCCTCCATCCTCTCCCAAGCGACACATTTGCGCCACTTTGGTAAGAATTCTTCCAATTCTTGTTTCTTCCTATCAATTCTCATCTACATTGTCAATTCTCATTCCAAAAACCCCAATTTTTGCTTGTTTACTCAAATTAGGGCTCAAGAACCCTAGTTTTCCAATTTTGGGGATTCCTCTTCAAAGTGTTCCAATCCTTCAATCTAGGTAAGAATGGCTATCCTAATTCAATTGTTATCATATTCTAGTGCTTTGGAATGCATTAATTTGGGTATTGGTGTTGTTACTTGAATTTTGGGTTTTTGTAGAATGTGGGATAAAATTTGATTTTGATTGTCTAAATTCTAGTTTAGCATGAACAAGTGTTGTTGAACATGGTTTGAATGCATAATGTGAAATTTTTGGATTAACATTAAAAAGTTGGAATTTTTGAAAATTCAATCTGAAAATTATTTTTAAATTAATTAAAATGACATTTTTGATTAATTAAATGGATGAAACATTACTAGAATATGTCATTTTAGTTATATTAAAAATATAAAGTTATTTTCTTGTCAAAAATTCCATGTTTTTCATAATGTGAGATAATTAAACCATGTTTTGATAAAAGCTCTCTTATTTGTAATTTAGTTAATTTAAATAGGTTAATTTATCATTATTAAATTGGAATGGATTTAAATATTAATTTAAACCATTTGTAATGCATTAGTTTGATAGTTTAGGTTGTTTTAGTTTTTAAATTTGAAAATTTAGTAAAATAGGGAGTTTTTATTAAAAAGACGTGTTAAGCATGAATTTTAAACTTTAAAATAAAATGGGTGTTATGTTTAAACAAAGTTTAGGATTCATAATTTTTAAAATGCAACATCTTGATCATTGAGTTATTTAAATCCCACATTCTAGGTTGATGTATATGTTTGCTTTGTACTTAACACTTATGTTAAACCTTTGGTTTAAACTTAAGTGTGAGGATGGGAGGCAATGCATATATATGATACTAACCCAGAGTTTTTGTACAACCAGGTACTGAAATAATGTATAATCCTCCAAACCTCCCTAAGAAATCGGGTTATAGGTATATACCCATGCCCGAGGGGAGAATGGGGATTTATGATCCACAGTCACCAGATAGCGTTCCGACTCCTATTCCTGATGAGCATATTTTTGAAAATCGCAGACTCCGCACTAAAAATTTGGTACAGATGGATCATCCACAGGGATCAGGTGGTGCCTCCAAGTCCAAGGGACTTCTCTCCTATTTTAGGAGGAACAAGTCCAGGAGTGGTGCATCTTCTAGACATACCACAGTACCAGCTGATGACCATCAGGAGGTCAATCAGCCTGACCAGCCTGACCAGCCTGATCAGCCCATTCAGCCTGAGACGTCTGATCATTCACAGGCCCCCTCTAGAGCCTTTCGGGGGAAGGCACCTGTCACGAGTTCCACTTCCTCTCGACCTAGGAGGGGGAGATCTGCAGCACTAGTCATACAGGAGCCTGTCCCTGAGGCTGTAGGAGGAGAGGAAGATGAGGAGGAGGTTGATCAGGAGGAGCAGCAGGATAGGGGAGGACCGATAAAGCAAGATCCGAGAGCTTACGTACCCGAGTTGTTCTATGTCAGCCCGGGCATATTTGATGCCACTGTGTTTAGGAGTGTCAGAGCCTACGAGCTATACAAGAGGTTTCACAAGAAGAGGATTATTGTTGATATGGGATTCTCAGACAGAGATTTGCAGCACCCTCTACTCCGTGATGCTATTAGATCCAGAGGTTGGGAGAGATTCGTTAGACATCCAGCTGGATCATATTCGTGGGAATTGACTAGGCTGTTTCTAGCCAACGCTGAGGAGGAGGACTCTTGGATTTTCGGGGTTAGAGTACCCATCACTCCTCAGCACATCAACCAATTTTTCGGAGTAGTGGATGTGCCTTACGGCAGAGACTTTTGGGAGCCAGTTATGAGAGCTGATGATAGGGAGGAGTTCAAGAAGCTTGTACTGATGTCGATGTTTGAGGGTCAGGAGGATGTCCTCACATACGATGACGATGACATGAGTAGGCTACATGGGCCTGATATGGATGCACCCATGTATCAGCTGCTCATGTTCTACAGATCTAGATTGAGTCCTTCGACTCACACCTCTGGACCTACTGCTTTGGATATGTATGTCCCATACTGCATCAAGGTGGGGAGCCCGATTAACATGGGAGAGCTTATATCACTAGAGTTGAGACAGACACCGGGGGCGTCTAAGAGATCAGCTCTTATGTTTCCCAGCTTGATATGGCAGTTGTGTGCACAGGCAGGAGTGGATATGGGGCAGTTTGACAGAGACTGGAGAATGAGGCCTCCTATTCCATTTGGGAAAAGGAATTTCAAGCTGCCTGGCATAAGGTGCAAGCCTATGATACTTCCGAGAGAGTTACCCAGGCAGTCACCACCACCTGCACCTTCACATGCTAGCCAGGAGCATTCTGAGGTTCCTTCGCAGTCCACTCGGGGTACACGAGGTGGTAGAGGCAGAGGTAGAGGCAGAGGGAGAGTTCCACCACAGCAGCCACAGCATTTGCAGCAGTACAACAGTATCAGGGAGAGCCTGACTGGGCTAGGACCTTATTAATGAACCAGCAAAACTTGCTGAACACAGTGAATGAGCATGCTCGACTTGCAACTCAAAGACACCATTTCTTGGCTGACCAGATAGCCAAGAATGCTAGAGCCCAGGCTTACCATGCAGCCAGACTGGAGTATTTTATGTCCCAGAGCCTAGGGCAGCGTTATGTCGCTCCTCAGACACCTTCTGAGGACGACGATGATGAGGACTATGTCGGTTCTGGAGATGGTAGCGATGAGGGAGATGAGGATGCTGAGGATGCTGATGCTAGGGATGGATCTGAAGAAGTGGGGGACAATGATGATGATGATTCTGAGGACTCTGACTGAGTGAGAGAGATGAGCGATAGATAGGCTTGTGATCGTTATAGATGACATGTATTGATAGGCCTATGTATTTGACTCTATTGCTATTTTGCTACATTTTAGTTATTTTCTTTTGGGTTGTAATTGTCCTAACTCTATTTTCTATTATTATTTTGCTATCTTAAATATGCTATTTCTGTTAGTCATGTTCTTTTCGATTTTATGGAGTATTAGATGATGCTTATATAGATTATAAGGTTTTTAGTGGCTTTTTAATTCAATAAAGTAGCTCTTACCAATAACATGCTAAATTGAATTGTTTTGAACTGGTAAGAAGATCAATGAAGTTTATTTGGACTAGATTGAGGTGTAGATGGAGTGAAATTCGTATTGTTGAGTGATATGGAGATTTTGGACATCATGGGGATGAATTTGGAAAAAACACATTCTGCCCGAATTTGGCACAGAATGCGCCACACACACTGTGTGGCGCTTAAAAACACCCTCAAGCGCCACTTCTGGCGCCTGGGAACTTGGAAATTTTTCCAAGTTTTTTCCAGAATGCGCCACTTCTACTGAGTGGCGCCAAAAAGTGCTTCCGAGCGCCATTTTCGGCGCCACTATTTATTAAATTTTCCAAAATTTCTCCAGAATGCGCCACTTATACTGAGTGGCGCCTAAAACCCTTCTCCAGCGCCACTTTCGGCGCCGTCGGCGCAAATATTTGAAAAAATACGCGAATCTTGATATTCAAATCAAATCCAATTGATTTTTTTTGATCCAAAACACCATTGTACTGACATTAAATCATATATTTGGTGTATATACAACCTTGGAGTCGATTATTCACACAACCTTGGAGTCGATTATTCACCTCGTATCTTGACCAAGTCATGATTTCACTCTCTATAAAAGGGATAGGACCGATCTCTCTTGTTCATAGTCTACCAAATCTGTCTACTCTTTTCTCATTCATTAGTAGCCTCCTAATACCTGTCCTATTCCTCAAATTACTGTGATAATTCTGCCACCATGAGATCAAAGAGAAAGAATAACCCGAGAAACAATGGTGGAAAGAAATTGAAAGCCACAGAGCCTGCCCCATCACAGACACCAGAAATTAATGAACCTATTCCGGAGCCGGCTGCTGTGGGAGCTGAAGATGAGTTTGTGAACAATCTGGTAGTTCCGATTCATATAATGGTTACGATACTTCTTTCAATTCTGCTCAACCGACGGAAGATGATCCACAGCAAGAAGAAGACGTCGCTGAATCCCCGGAGGAAATCTCACCAGAAGTTCCTCGTGATTCTAAAACCAAGAGGAAGAGTCACAATAGAAAGAATGATACTACCCCTCTGGAAGAATTAACAGGAGATACTTTTAATCCGGCCATTTTCATCAATCAAACTGCATATTCTTATTATCAGAAGATGGTGGAAAGATGGATTATTCCGGATAAAGGGTTCACTGAAGCTGACATGGAGCGATTTTCGGTTCATGATGCTCTCATGAGTCGAGGATGGATGAAATTTGTTGCGCATCCGGAAGGAGTTTATTCTTGGGAGCTTACCAGACAGTTCTTGTGCAATGCTCAGTATGATCACTACACTTCATGGATTAGGGGAGTGCCTGTGCCATATGGTCCCGCAGTAATCAATGAACTTTATGGTACTGTGGATGTTTCTTGCCCAGCTACGAAGAAGAAGCACTTTCATGACCCTATTTATGAAGAGGAAGGAGGACCAGAATTGGAGAAAAGAATCTTGAAAAAGATGTTTGAAACTCAAAAGAAGGTGGCCTACATAGGAGAGAAGAAGGAGAATGTTGTTGCCACTTTAATGGCTGCACCGCTTTATCAGATCTACCTGCTCTACAAGCATAAGGTGTTTCCCACTTCGCACACTTCACAACCGAATGCAGAGGAGCTTTATTTTGTGTATTGTGTGAAGAACGGGTTGCCTATTGATATTGGAGATATGATAGCATATGAGCTGGATAAAATGGCGTCTGACACTGCACGGACTGTGCTGGGATTTCCTGCACTGATCTGGACACTTTGTGAGAGAGCTGGAGTGAATATGACAGCCTATGCTCATGATGTGAAGCCAAAGCCTCCTATTTCTTTCAAGAATTTCTATAATAAGCCTGGAGTAAAGTGTGCAGAGCTTGGTTACCCTACTACATCCCGTGGGACACCCACTTGTCATCCTGATAGACCTAGTACATCTGGTACTAAGGTAGAGCCTGCAGAGATTGCAATCAATATGATGACCTATGAGATTCATCAGCTTAGAGAGGAGATGAAGAGGAAGGAGGATAGTACACGAGCACAAATTACACAACTTTCCAGTAGACTTGAATTTTTCATGTCTGAAAGTCTAGGTGATCGATATATTCCTCCTACTACTAGTTCGAGCTCTACAGGGAATGATGATGTTCCTAGGGAAAATGAAGTAGGTGATTCGGATGGATCTTTAGAAATCTAGATTTTTGATTAGATAGGATTGCTCCCTTTTTGGTTTAATTTGTAATAGTTAGAATTATTTTGGTACTATTTTGCTTATTTAGTTAGCACTTTTATGTAATAGTTGCTAGAATTTGTGGTATTTTGCTTTTGGTAAATTTATGGAATTTAATATTTTAATTAAATCTGTCCTTGTTTATTTAATGGATGAAAATAATTAATTAAAAATCAAAAATCTGAAACATATAAAATAAAATAGTAAAAATCTGAATTAAATAAATAATGGATAGAATTTTAATTGTTTGAATCTATAAATTACCATGTGTTCTAACAATTATCTTTTGTATGAGCAAATACCATATAAACATATAAAGCAGCAGGATATACCACAAGAAGCAAGCAAAAGGGGGACATTCAATACGGTGAAAGAATTTCTAGGATCTACATATTCCAGGTGTGATCTTTTCATGTATTATGTTATCAATTTGCATGAAGAATATGGTAAGAGCTTGAGTTGATTTAATTTTAGTTTATTTTACTATTTGCTATGCTTTAAATAAAATGGTACATGCATGACTAGTTATTTTAAATTTAAATTGTGTTTTCCCAGTGGTGCTATTATTTAGAGATTATCACATCAATGTCAATCTGGAGAAAATCCAATAAGTCTAAATGTTCTGCTTTAATCTGATTTTACAATTTAATGAGTGTTAGGTTTCTTAGTTTAAAGTTCTAGACTTTGTCAAATTGTTACGCAAGTTGTTTGGGCTATTGATGACAATTCTATTTGACTTGCAGAAAACTATTTAATTAATTAGACTAGTTATTTGAAATGTGGAGAGTTATCATTATTTATAAATAAATATGCTCGTTCTAAGTCTTTTTAAATGCTTGATTAAAATAAAGTCAAAGTGAAAACCCTGTAAAAAAAAAAAAAGAGAAGAAGAGAGCAAATTATCTTGCAAAAAGAAAAAGAAAAGAAAAATTAAAGAATGCAAGATTAAAAAAAAAAGAAAAAGAGGGTGATCAAATAAAAATTCATAAACTCTTGACAGGATGACTGGCACATATTCGGTGACACGAGTAGCTTTTGGAATTCAACCGTCTACAACTCAGCCAAAGTGTCTAGAATATAGTGAAACCTAGCCATAGATTGAGCATATTTAAAGACTGGAAAAGAAAAGCATATTTACATTATTCGCTTTCCCATATTGAGTGCTAGGTATAATTAATCTGTTTTCGGTATTGTAAGTGCTTTGGATATCTGGTTTTAATAACTGATGCATATCAATTTGCCTAGTTCTAGTACATTAAACTTTGAACCCTCTTATCTCATTTTATTGTTGAAATCTATGATTTGGCAGAACTATAAAGACTTTATCTTTATTATCTTGATTGGCAAGTTGATGTGCTAATTGATCTCATTGCTCAAGGGACGAGCAATATTTAAGTGTGAGGATGTTGATGCACCATGTGAAACCACATTTAAATAAGCTTAAATTATGATAAAATGAACCTAAATTGCATGCATGAGACCCTATTTTACTGCTTTTTAGTGTACATTTCATGTAATGTGTAAATATTAATAAGACCGGTTAAATTGAGCTTGTTCGAGCCCAATTTACCTTGTTTTATGCTTTTTAATAAGACTTTGGCAATTCTAAGACATTGCAATGATGTTTCAGGCATTAAAATGAAGAAAGAAGATATTCGGAGGTCAAAGGATGCAAAATTCGGAATTTTCAACACTGGAAGGCTCCAGAATGCGCCACATAGGCATGGCGGCGCATAAAAATGCTCTCCAGCGCCATTTTATGCGCTACTTCAACACTTGGGAAAATTTCGGATGGAAAAAGCTTCAGGATGCGCCAGCTCTTCTTGGCGGCGCATAAAAAGCCATTCAAGCGCCACTTTTTGCGCCGAGGTCGAATTTTAGGAAATTGTCAGAATGCACCGCTTCTTCTTGGCGGCGCCTGAAACCACCTTGGAGCGCCACTTTTTGCGCCGTTTTGGAAAATTCGGAAAATCAGCGTATGCGCCAGTTCTCCTTGGTGGCGCCTAAAACCCTCTCCGAGCGCCGTTTTATGCGCCATCGTCGCAGTTGGGCAGTTTTCTAACCACCCGAACTCAGTTTTAAATACGGTTCTTCATCATTCTTCAAGAGACAGACTGCACAACTCGAAAATATACACTCTGAAAACATCTGCTAATGGGAGAAGAAGGCCGGAAACACAAAATCATGCCGGAGGAATACATCAAGGACGCTGTTCTGGGCGTGTTCTTCCTATTCTAGGTGTTGCCTTTCTTTTTCTTGCATTGTAATGAATTGAAATTGCCTCTAAATATAATCTGCTATCATGTTCTTAATTTGTAGATGGATTTCTGTAATGTTCGTGTTAGAAGTGTTCTAGAACGGGAGTTCAGAATCACTTTGAAGTACGAATTCATCTTTTATGGAAGTAATATGATATGTCGATGTTTTATTCTGTAATCTGGATTAATCTGTTTGAATTATTAAAATGTGGATTAAAATCATGTATTGTATGCCTGCATTTGATCAATAATTAGAATTTAGCATAAATCTGGAATCTGTCATTTTAATCGATCAATCTGCTTTAATGTGCTTTAATTAATCTGCTGCAATATTAATCTATTCACATACTAAATTTAGGATTATATGTTAGATGTTATTGAATTGATCGATATTTGGTGTTTTGTCAAATCTGCTATTTAAATTATTAAACTGCTAAAACCCTAAATTAATCGATCAATCTGTGTTCACTATTTTTAGTAATCTGACATTAATTCTAATCTGTCTGCATTTTAATATTATTAATTAAATCAAGTTTACCATGTTTTGCTATTATTTTACCATGATTGTTAAATTATTTACACTGTTCTGCATAATTAAATGTTAGAATTCAATTCTGTGATTTCTGCTTTGCTAAATCGGGAGATAAAAAGTAGAATTAATATTTTAGTACCGGAATTGAGAATAAATTGCATTATAAATGGATTCTAGCATGTGCACAATGATTTGGGAAATGAAAAGTGCCTTTTAATTGCTATAGGAAAATTTATAAGCTTGGGAAAGACTCAAATTTAAGCCTAGAATAATGATTGCAGAATGTTAGATAATTTAACCAACTTCCATGAAATCTGTTTAAGCATAATTTGATTATTAGCAGATTATAATATTTTTAATCTTTATAAAATAATTAATTTTAAGAAATTGATTTTTAGAACATTGGGAAATGTCAAATTATTACACAATTTCTATTTTATATAAAGATGGCAATATTTAAAATATTACAAGCAACTCCCATTTATATTCTTATTAAATACAATTTTAATTTGCTTTTTTTTTAATTTAATGTCACTATTTTCAATTAAATCACCATTAAAATTAATCAAAATCTTTTTAAATATATTAAATATAATTAATGAACTTAAGAACAATTAAAATTTCTCCGGAATGAAATAATATTCTGAAATTCCCTGTGGATTCGACCCGGTATTCACCGGTTTTTATTACTTGATGACTACCATCCGCTTGTGGTAAAATATGAGTAGTGAAAATCACCCATCATGGTCTCTGTTAGGTAGTCACTGAAATATTTTTTGGTAGCATCACTGAATTATTTTTGGTATCGCTATGTAGTAGCATCGCTGAATTCTACTATGTTGTGTCGCTGAATTCTTCTTGGTGTAGTGCTGAATTCTTTTAGGTAGGGCCACTGAAATATTTTTTGGTAGCATTACTGAAGTAATTATGGTACCATCGCTGAATTGTGTTTGGTTGTATGGCTGAATTATTCTAGTTGGTGTCGCTGAATTCTTCAATGTTGAATTGCTGGAACATACTAAATATAGGGTTATATCTTCCGTAACAAATTTACCAAATATTTGATATGATTTACCAAATATTACAAAATATTCTTGATCATAGATATAGATTACCAAATATTTGATATGATTTACCAAATATTACATTGATAACATACTAAATACAGGGTTATATCTTCCGTAACAAATTTTGCTGGACAACTTTACCCTTTTCCATTTACAACCCTTGGATTTGAAATCAACGCTCCAGATTTGCGCCTTGATGTGCTGCGAGATTTGTCAATCGCACCATAACCGAACCCAGAGAACACCTATTTATCTGTTTCCATTTATTTTTTTTATTAAATTTTTGCTACTTATTTTATTATATTTCATTTAATATAAATGAATTCATTCAAATTAATTTATTTTTTAGATTTAATTTATTGAATTTTATTTTATGTTATACTATAATTTAATTCTTGAAGTTATTATTATTATTAATAAAAATAATTTTATTTATTATTTTGTCTTTTTTTTACATTTTCAATATATATATTTGATTTTTATTTTAATGAATATTTATTTCGTGTTGGGGTATTTTGAGCACGGTATTTTATGTGGTCATAGACAGTATTTAATGTAGGATATATTAGTATTTGATGTGCTAGATTTGGTGATTAATATTTATTACTACTATAATGAAAACGAGACAAAAACGTTGGAACAGAGAAAAATGGAAAGTGAGGCAAAAATAATGGAACGAATGGAGTAGTATTTATTTAAATTACAAAAAAGTAAAACAGGCCACCAAAAGGAGACAATTTCCACATTTGAGCCATCGCGTGGCGAGTGGGTTACACGCGGCCCGTTTTAGTGTGGTATTGGTCAAATTGGCCCTAAATTAGGGCCGAATGCCTATTGGTGGCCTAATTTCATAATTCAATCTTTAGTGGCCCAAAAGTGAATTATTTGCCTATTGATGACCTAAAAAATTATTTATCTCTATATATATATATATACTAATTTTTTTAAAAAAAATGGGCCCTAAAATTAGTGGGCCTGTGAGACCATTGTCTCTTCTGCCTCCAAATAGGCACGGGCCTGACTATACAGCATGAAATTATGCAAATCACACCTTCAGTTCCTTCCTGAATCAGGATTGGAACCTCTTCCGAAATAATCTATCTATTACAAGCAAATTAAACTAAATGCCCATGGGTCCCACATCAAATGGATTCAAAGATGCAATTACGGGGAAGCAACACAACACAGCAAACTTGGGGGACGATTGGCAACGGATTGGGGGACGATGGAACCGTGGTCGTCGGATTGAGGGACGATGGAACCATGGCCGTTGGATGATGGATGATGGGGAAATAAAAGGGATACGATGGGAGCAACAAAGAGAAGGATACGATCGTATCCAAAGATCTATCGTACTCACGGAGGGGGATGATGGAGTGAAGGAGATTGGTGGCAATGAGCACGATTGCATACGATCGTATTCACAAGAGCTATCGTACGCAAATTGTTGTTTGGAGCAGGGCGGACATGGAACTTGTTGCGGCTTTCGGGGTTTTGTTCTCCGTTGAGTCAACGTTATGGATTTCGGGGGTTGACAAAGGTAAGACTCTCACAGTAAAAGGAAGATGGTCCAATCTGCTGCCATTGTTGTCCCAGAGGTCGACGGAGGATGGAGATGGTGTGGCTGTGCGTCGTCGGAGCTCCAAAGTGAGGGAGTTGAGCAACAGGAATGATGGTGACGACGGGAGCTGTTTCCGGAAATAAGGAGCTTGGATGGAGATCTGGAACTTGTTGAGATGGGAAGCCATGGCTGCTGCTATATCAAGCATTTTGAATTAAGAAGAAGAAGAAGAAGAATTGTCGTGGTCCCCGCCAGCACGCCAAGGTGACTAGCTTGATCGGAGGAAGTTGTTGTTGGACTTGGCATTTCTTCCTCTTAGAATGGCTCGAGACATGTAGACAAAAATGGGCTTAGAGTATCTTTGGGTTTTACTTCGTTTGGTTTTGCTATTATTTGGGCCGTCCCTTGTTTTGGGCCCAAACTTGTCTTGTATTTGATTGGTGCAAGCTCACTTGATTTTGGATCTGGATTATTTGTCGGGTATCTGGTTGGTTTGGTTGATCCGGGCTACCATGCCAGACATATTATTTATATGGGATAATGGGAATAGTATATATTTATGATGTAATTTAAATAGATTAGTAGAGACATTTAAGACTTTATACACATTACTATGTGTTTTTTGTTTCTATTTTTGGGAAAAGTACCCACTGGACTGCTTGACCCAAAAGCACTTTTTTAACTTTTCGATATGTTTTTGCATTTTTCTAAAAGCCCATCCAAATACCAATTTTATATCAAAAGTGTTTTTGACAGAAGTAAAAGCCAAAACACATTTCCAAAGCCCATTTAAACGGGCTCTAAGGGCTCGTTTGGATAGGTTTTTAAAAAAAGCAGAAGTAGAAATCAAAAGCAAAAGCATGTAACTTTTGTGTTTAGATGGAATTCTTGAAAAACAATTTTTTTTTTAAAAAAAATATGTTTAATTAGTAAAAATGAAAAGTGCTTTTGGAATGTAGTAATTATAAAAAAGAACATGCTTTTTATATGGCAATAAGATATAGTTCTTCAGTTTTGTTTTGCTACGGACGTTGGACTCACCCAGCATGCAGTCCAATGCATATTTTAAACCATTAATAACTCAAAATTCGGTACAAGTAAAAATTCTAAAAGTTTGATATTTAAAAACTACAAGACGAGACGAATCTAACAAGATCCCACTTGGCTATATTTTAACTTGTATAACTATGATAAAATTTCAAGTTAAAGTGTTTGTGTGAATAGTGTCATTTTTCCAAACGTAACTATATTTTCTAAACGGAGTAAGTATTTATATTGTAATTTATATTAAGTAGTATGGACATTTAAGACTTTGCATACATTACTAGGTGCATTTGGCTGCTTTTGGGAGATAACACCCTCTGAACTGCTTCTTCTAGAATCACTTTTTTAACCATTTGAGGTGCTTTTGTTTTTGTTTTTTTCAAAAGCCCAAACAAAGTACTACCTCCGTTTCTTTTTAAGTGTTACATTTCTCATCTGCACGTTTGCCAATGTATATTTTAAACTACTAATAACTCAAATTCGAGATAAGTACAAATTCTAAAAAATTGGTATTTAAAAACTAGAAGATGAGACGAATCTAACAAGATCTCACTTGACTATATTTTTTCTTGTATAACTATAAGAAAAATAGAAGTCAAAGTACTACAATAAACAGTAAAAAAAGTCAAAACGTAACACTTATTTAGAAACGGAGGGAGTACATCTTTTCTACCAGAAATGCCTTTGACACAAGCAAAAGTCAAAAGTATTTGTCCAGAAACCAACCCAAATGGGGCCTAATTCAATTGGAGCAATCCTGAAACATGGGTTGAATAGCATGATGAATAGTAATATTCAACCATGTGCTACCCGATGAGGTGTGTGCATGTGTTAATGAGGTGTTTGTTGTTTATTAAATTGTGTTTATCCTGTATAAAAACACTCAGCAAATGCAAAGCATTCACTCAACACATACAAAGCCATACTTCAGCATACTTCAACACTTCTACGCTTGATTCAGCTATCAAACTAAATCCCAGAAATATATATACTACTAACTAATACTATAATTCCTATATCAATCAGCCAAAAGAAAACCGTCCATCGAACAAACCAAAACAGGTTTATTCAACCAAAAAGACAAGAAATTCAAACCAGAAACAGGGGGCCCTTCACCTGGCCTGCCACATCATGTTCACTCACATGCCTCCATGCCCACAGTCCACACCTGTATTCTTACACTGGAATCAGGACAGAACATGGACCAAAGTTAGTGAATTTGAGTTGGCCACAACCTCTGTTAGCCGACATCTCATCTTACAAATTTGGTCTATCTTCCAATACCAACCCACGTGCTCTCTCGTCAGTCGTCTTCTCTTTCCAATCCCAAATTCCCCTCCACATGTCACACATCTATTCTTAAAACACCAAAATGACACATAATTTAGATTGAAAAGTATACTGCACAGGACACAGCACCACCTGTGATAAATCAATCAACCTAACTACATGAATCTTTCATATGATGACAATAGCATAAGCATGTGATGCATTATGCATATGATATCAACATCACCATATGCAATGCAGTGTATATCAGAATTAACTTTCGATATCTTCTAAATAATGTTCAGAAGCGCCTCTGCGTTTGTGATGCAATGGCAAAAGTACCCCACGTATGTCCTGTAAATTGATCATACTAGACAATTCCAGACCATTACAAATCCCTCCAAATGATTTTTCATAAGAAACCAATGAATAATTAATTGACATTCAAACCACGCCAACAATGTTCGGTTTGGACAGCAAAACTGGATATGAAGTCTTTGAGAGTAGCTATAGTATCGGTTAAGAAACTGCATACTGATTTTTTTTTTGCTGCTACTTTGTTTGGGATTGGTTAATGAACTTGGTAACGACGTAGCAGTCTGGTGGGGTGATGTTTGTGTAGTAGTTGTGGATTGTGTCGGTGATTTCGAATCCAAACTTCTGGTAGAACTTGATTGCATCGTCATTGTTTGTCTGAACATGCAAGTAGATCTCACCAATATTCTGCTTTGAGCAAAGATCCAGCACATGATTCAATAGCTTAGAACCTACACATCAAAAAAGTAATATGATTGACATTAGTGGGTTAACCGTTAACGTGTTGCACCACAAAAGAGGAAGGCATTTTAAAATCTCAGGGAATGCAACCGCTGCTAGCTACTGGGAGTGTAATATCACTGGTTTGCCTTTTAGGTCATAGCTTCTACAACAGGAAATGAAGCCAAAATGAATCAAATGAGTATTGTTATAGCTATTATTTCCATGTTATTTTAATCTCAAACCCTCCCACTGAAGCCCTAAAACAAGTTCTCTAACTACAAAGATTACATTGGAAAATGCTTGAAACTCCCACAATCCCTGCAGTCCTACACTTCTGAGCATCATTATAACAACACCAACCCCCCACCCCCAAACAACATCAATTTCTAAAGAAACATTTAACCAAACTTCGTACTTAGAGCATATTGTGAAGGCATAACACAGATATGAAAAAAAAAAAAAAAAAGACCAAGAAGATTACGTACCGATACCTAAGCCTCGATATGGTGCCAAAACACCCAATGTCATAATGTACACACGGATAGCGCCGCCTTCCTTCTTCTCAAGGCGGCATGCAATGGATCCAACACATATGTCACTGTAGTAGGCTAAATGAAAGAAAATCATCAAACTTATGGATGTCATTCAATCTCAGTGACATAAACAACACATGATGCAATACGCATTGCAGTCTTATTTAAACCACCCAGAAACATGTTCTCTCCTTTTCTGATTTAGTTAGTTTGTCTTGGCATGGTTCATGTTTTAAGTTACAAATGCTTCTATTTCTTTCATTTTATTAGCTTCTCAGTTCTATCATAATCCCAGAGAAAATGGCTTGACGTTCATGGCAGTTAGCAGTAACTAAAAATTTTTCACCACGTTTTCAATTTTGAGTTTCCATCATTAGCCTGGCAAACATCAAGCTTAATGTATATGAGCACACTTTCCTCAGTTTCCCATGATATCACTACATTCCAGTTTTAAAAGATTTGAACCTGACTAAAAACAGAGTAGAAACAAATGGTCCATTTCTTTCAGGCACCAAGGGAACAAAAACCATAAGCATTCAATTAGAGAATAAGAGCATCCTTCAACCCACCACTAAAATTACCTTTAATAAATATCAAAAATCACACACACAAGCAAAGACAAGGCAAATCATGAGATCAACCAACACCTTATTCAATACATAAAACCCTAGAAAACAGAATAAGCGCAACCGTTAGCAAAATAAAACCGAAAAAACCGAACTTTGAACTGAAACCCGGAACTGACAAAAACCCAATAAACCAATCCGCAAATTAGAAAGCCATCACACCTAATTTGGCAAATTCGCCAGAGGCGAGGGCATCGGCGTAATACTTATCGTTGTATCGAACGGGGAAGAGGGCGGTGTTGAGCTTCTTGAGCTGCATCAGATTCTTGTCTCTCACACCGTCCAATGAAATCGACATCTCACGCCCTCCTGCCCCCATTATAGTCAACAAATGGCCTTCAATTCAATCGGCGCCGCTTTTCTGCATGTTCCAAAGACAAAAAAAACAGGGATAAATTGATGGATTCAATAAAGCATGGGATTTGATTGAAATGCAGTAGCGTAGAGAGATTGCACAGACGGAGAAGATTTAGAGAGAGAAGGGCTGCGAGAGAGGAGCACAGACAAAACGGCGGGCGCCAGAGACCAACAATAGAGGCGGCGGATTGGGGTTATAGTCTCTACGTGAAAAAAATGCACACCCTTTTTTTTTTTTTTTTTTTTTTACTCCATATTATTATTTTTACTTTTTATTATTAGTATCAAACGTAGTTGTCCTGAGCGATAAACAGCTCTGATAATTTAAGCAAATGTCTTGAGTTCATTCTAAGAGAGAGAATTTTTCAATGTCCAATAGATCTTACAGGAATTAATCCTAGGCCGCGCAATGCGCAAAAAATTGAGAAAAAAAAAAACTTATTGCTCAAAAAAATACTCCCTTCATCCCGGTAATACTGTCCCATTACTTTTAAACACAGTATTTTAGGTAAAATGAATTATTATGTTGAAACGGAGTTGATGTAATGTTTATTCAAATTGAGAGAAATGAAGTAATTAGTTGATGTTTATGAAGTAAAAAAATTCTAAAAAAGAAAATGTGACAATTGTAGCCAAAAAGAAAAGTGAAACATAATTAGTGGGATGGAAAGAGTAAAATAACTTGGAATCAACTGTTTTTTTTTTTAAAAAAAAACAGAAACAACAACAATTAGTCATAAGGTTTAGCATATGTTTGTTCGTACTTAAAAGAAAAAAAGAATAAAAAAAAATATTTTAGAATGTAGTATAAATAATTGTTTAGATAGATAATATTAAAAATTAGGCACAAAATTAACTCGGGTAAACAAAAAGAAATTGCCGTAAAGAATGGCTCCCGCGACTAGGTTTTCTACGGCTAGGTCTTCTTCTTCGTCAAGGATTCGTTCGACGGCGCTGCATGATCCGGGAGGAAAGCCTCCAACTTTCGTCCGCAATCCTAATGGCGGCGACTTCAGATACTCCCCCGGTGGGGGTCGTGACTCCTCAACTTGCTTCGTTTCGTGATGCAGTCATGGCGGATCCATCTATGGTGGTGCCGCTTGTGGCCGCCCCACCTATTGCTCTTCGAGATTGGCTCAAGGAGAACCTCGCCACTATCGACTCGGAAGGGCCTCATCACAGGTGCCCTAGAATTCGGTTTCACAATTCTGTGTTGGGGGAACTTGCGGAACCTTGGAAGAATACTCTTATTGTCAAGGTACTGGGACGTATGGTGGGTTATACAGCCTTGAAAGACAGGCTGACCCGGGCATGGAAATTATCGGGATCATTTGAACTTCTGGATATTGGGTATGGATGTTTCTACGTCAAATTTGTGAGACCGGATGATCGTGAAAAGGTTCTTACGAGAGGGCCTTGGATGATTTTCGACCATTGCCTTGCAGTGAGGAGATGGACCGCCGACTTTAATCCAAAGAAATCGGAGGTGAATACTATTCAGACTTGGGTCCGGCTATCGGATCTCAATCAAAGGTTTTACAACGAGAATGCATTGAGGGTTATTACTTCTCCGTTGGGAACTCTCGTCAGTGTCGATAAGAATACTATGGGAATTTCTAGAGGGCGCTATGCACGGGCGTGCGTGGAGATTAAATTTGATAAACTACTCCTGGGGATGCTTGATGTTGAAGGTGAGGAGATCCAGGTATCTTATGAGGGACTCCATGTGATGTGTATGCAGTGTGCGTGCTACGGGTACGTGAAGGACCGTTGCCCATCTCGTTCTGCAACTACTGCTCCTGAGAGTACTCCTTCGGTGGATCAAGGGAAGACGATCGTCCCCATTCCTATGTCTGGTGATGAGGTTAACCCTGATGTGGTTGCTAAGGAGGTTAGTACGGTGGTATGGGTGGTGGATAAGGCTGGTTCTGATAGAACGTTGATAAATGATGTACATGCTGATATGGGTATTGGAGAATGGATGATGGTGAAATGAAGGAAACCGCGTCACACAAAATCTGGGCTCGCCACCAATAAGTCCACCAGCAGTGATTCAAGGCAATCTGAGGATGGGGCTGGTAAGACTAAGGTTGATAATGCCAAAGTGCATAAGGTGAGGTTTGATGAGGTCTCTGGATCTTTGGAGGCCTTGTCCGAGGCTGCTCCACTACATGATGATACCATGGATCATCAGCTGGATGTCATTCAGGTCCCCAATACTATACAGGTGGAGCTGAAGGGGCCGGAGGTGCTGCATGAGGGTGTTATTGCACCCGTGGAGTCCATGCAAGCCAAGCCAGGATTTGTTCAAAAAAATCACGATAGGATTCATAAGCTTCTGCATGGTATTAAAAAGCCACGGTCACCCATGAAGGCAGGTCGAGGCGAGGAAGGGTCGGTTGGTGGCAAGTTGGAGTTGGAGAAGAAGTTCCCCGTCAAGTATCACCATTTATTGAATGGTGGTTCGGGGATTGAGGTTATAACCTCTCCAGGATTAGGGCGGCTTCTGGACAATTTGGAGAGACAAAAAGAGTTGGCCGTTGTGGCTGATAAGGCTCAGTCCAGGATCGCATCCAATGTGCAAAGTGGGGACGGTGTGGTTAATAATGAACTGGCCCTAGTTCCGCAATGATTGAGTTCAAGGATTTTTCGGTGCTTGCATGGAATATTCGTGGTGCCATGCATACGAGCACCCAACGCCACATTGCTGATAGTCTACGGATGTACAAGCATTAGTTGATCATTTTGATAGAGCTGAGGGGTGCCTTTGATCGCATACGGGTATTTTTTTACCGCCTTAATTACGATGCTATTTATATTGATGAGTGTGTAGGGCAGGCTGGTGGCATGTGGATCCTCTACCGATTTGGGACGCCTTATTCCTATTTTGTTGTGAATATTCAACCCCGGGTGATCACTCTTCGGGTTTCCTGTGGTGCGGCTGCCTGGTACATGTCTTGTATTTATGCTTACCCTTCTACAAGAGATCGTTTGATTAATTGGGAACATATGCGTGCAATTAGTGCAGTGATCTCAGGGCCTTGGCTCTCTTTGGGAGATTGGAATGATGTTGCATATTTATCGAAGTCCGTGGATATGATGCCAGCTACTCGACAGTGTAAGTTATTCCGGTCCATGCTCAGTGACTGCGGACTCAGTACTATCCATACCATTGGTGATGCCTATACTTGGCCAAGGAATACTACAGGGGGGTCGATCGCACGTAAGAGATTGGACCGTGCAGTTGCCAACATGGCTTGGTCGGTTCTATTTCCCCAAGGGTTTGTGGAAGTGTTAACTCGGAGAGCATCCGATCACAATGCCCTTCTCGTGAGATGTTTTCCACTTCCCAGCATGCATGGATTTCGCCCCTTTAGGTGGGAGCATATGTGGTCATTACATTCTTTATACAATCATGTTGTCGACTCGGCATGGCATGGGGGAGGGGATACACTTCAACAGAGACTTGATCAGGTCCGCTCTTCATCTTTATTTTTCAATGAACACACGTTTGGAAACATATTCAAGAGAAAGCGCTGATTGCTGCGGCGCCTGGATGGAATTCTCCGATGCCTTGTAAGGGTAGATTCGGCTTGTATGCTTCGATTAGAGAAAAAATTAATGCAAGATTTGGAGGATGTTTTTGTCCAGGAAGAGATCTTTTGGTCCCAAAAATCACGAGATAAATGGGTCACTCAGGGGGATCGCAATACACATTATTTCCATCATCAAACCCTTATCCGACGTAAAAAAAAATCGGATTATGGAGTTGGATATAGATGGCCAGTGGGTACAGGATGAGGAACGGATGCACGCTCATGCTATCAATCACTTCAGCTGGCTCCTTGGGCAAGCAAGTATTCCTGCGCATTCGAATGCCATGAATCTGCCACCATTGCCGCCTGTTGGAAATGGAGATAAGTTGGCCGATGAGATAACTCTGGAGAAAGTCTCAAATGCTGTTGAAGAACTGAAAGGCTTATCGGTCTCGGGGCTGAATGGCTTCCCGGCTAAGTTCTTCAAACTTTATTGGGAGTCAATTGGGCCGGATGTTTGGCAATTTGTTCGTCAGGTTGTATTGGAAGGTAGTTTTGCTCCGGAGCTTGTGTCTGCATTTATATGTCTTATCCTGAAGATGCAAGTTCCAAGGGAAATACGACATTATCGGCCCATCGGTTTGTGTAATATTGCCTACAAGATATTAACTAAAGTTTTAGTCAATCGCTTGAGACAGATTCTCCAGGACTACATTGGGCCTTATCAGTCGGCTTTCCTTCCTGGGCGTGGCACCTCCGGTAATGCTATTATCCTCCAGGAGATGATTACCACCTTTAAAAATAGGAATCGATGAACCAATGAGTTTCTTCTGAAGGTGGACTTGGAGAAAGCATATGATAATGTGGACTGGAATTTTCTTGAGGGTTGCTTGGTAGAGATGAATATCCCTGGTCTCATCATCCGCATCATCATGTATTGTGTGCGATCTCCCACTTATTCGATCCTATGGAATGGGGCGCCATTGCCTTCATTTATGGCGGCTAGAGGAATTCGACAGGGTGATCCTCTCTCTCCCTATCTCTTTTTGATAGTTATGGAAAAACTTTCCATGGCCATTTTATTGAAGGTTACGGAGGGTGCCTGGCATCCTGTTAGGCTGGGGCGTCGGTCGGCTCCCCTCACTCACCTTATGTTTGTGGATGATCTCCTACTATTTTTGCATGCTTCGCTGGACAGTGCTCGGTGTATGGATGAGGTTCTCTTGTCCTTTGCTCATCAGGATGGCCTTTGCATAAATTCTAGCAAGTCCAGAGCTTCTGCATCTCCTTCGGTATCAATGGATACACAAAGTGCTATTGCTTCGATTCTAAACATTGATTTCTGTACGGACTTGGGCAAGTATCTTGCCTTTCCCATATTCCATAGTGCGGTGTCGAGTAGCCATTTTGAATTTCTTGTCGACAACATCAATGCGAAGCTTGGGAATTGGAAGCGGGGCTTGCTAAATAAAGCGGGTAGAGTAACTCTAGCTCGGGCAGCCCTCTCGTCCATTCCCACTTATGTCATGCAAACTGCTTGGCTGCCTGCTTCTATTTGCACGAAGATTGATCGATGTATCCGATCATTTATATGGAAGGATGCTAGTGGCCGCGGGCTTCATCTGGTCTCTTGGGATAAATCTGCATTGCCTCAAAAGATGGGGGGTTGGGAATTCGGAAGAGCATAGATATGAATGTTGCAATGCTTGGTAAAATTGTTGTTGATTGCCTCCAACGTTTTACCAAGCCGTGGAGCAAGCTGTTGATTGATAAATATGGTTGTGCTGCTGGGTTCTTCACTCAGAGGCCGGGAACGTCGCCGATTTATCGGGCTATCTGTAAAGCAGCGCCGTACATTGTAGGTGGTTGTCGGATCAGAATTGGTGATGGCCAAAGTAGCCTTTGTACTCTGCTTGGCTGCGAGGAGGCCGCTTGCGCATCGGGTTCCTTATGTTCATTACAATGATACTAGTCTTTGTATTAAGGACATTCTTGATAACAGCCAGTGGAGATGGGAGATCTTGTATACGCCTCTTCCTGATCATATTAAAGTGGAGATGATGGAGCATGGGCCTATTATTCTTCATAGCGCAGTGAAGGACTCTTGGTGTTGGATGGGACTGCGTCTGGGGCGTACACTGTATCATCGGGCTATGAGTGGATACTTAATCAACGAGGATTCCGCGCGCGATCCTCTTCGAGCATGGGTCTGGCGTACCCGTTGTCCTGAAAAGGTTCGGATGCTGGCTTGGTTGATTGTCCATGATTCGATTCCTACGAATGTGGTTCGGTTTAATCGGAAGGTGGCACCATCGGCGACTTGCCCCATCTGTGGCAGCGATGATGAAGATGTTAGGCATTTATTTTTTAAATGCTCTTGGGCGGCAGCGGTGTGGCATAAACTGGGCATCTTGCATGGCGATCTTGAGGACATGACTCCTGCAAATTTACTTCAGGTTTGCAGGGAATGGAAAGGAGTGCATTGGGCGGCCCTTTGGAGTATTTGGAAGGGTCGGAATGCTCATTGTATGCGAGGCGAGCCACTGAATGTTAACAAAGTAGTTCGTCAAGCTTTTCATCTTGGGCACGTTTTTTAAAGGGTCTTCTCTACGCAAGGGAATAGTGGAGACAGTCGGATGGTTCACTGGAATCCAAATGCATTGGTTGGTGTTGTATTGCATGTGGATGGGAGCTTTCTCGGAAATCCAGGTAGGGCCGGGTTCGGTTGTGTTATCAGAACCGGGGACGGTCAGTGGGTCGGGATGCTCGGGTTTTGTTGGCTTCACGTCAAATGTGGTGGCGGAGTTACATGGGATTTGGAATGGCATGAAACGTCTCATTTCCCTGGGGGTTTCTCGGGCTCACTTTTTCTCGGATTCTTTAGAAGGTCTCCGGTTACTGAGGGAGGGAGTTCCGAGCGGACATACCCTCTATCCTCTGGTGCGTCACATAGTGGAGCTTCAGGCGGCTCACCCAGAGTATACAGGGCACCATACCCTTCGGGAAGGGAATTCTGTGGCTGACTCATTAGCTAAGCGTGGTGCTAGATCAGAAGAGTTCTTTACCTCTTGGGCATACCCTCCAGATGATGCCAAGGCTTGTCTGGCAGCTGATTATCAGGGTGTTTAGTTCCCGCGTTTGTAGTTGAGCTTCTTTGCTTTTTATTTTCTTCCATCCCCTTCCCCTGTTCTGTAGTTTTTTAGCTTTCTCATTTGCCGACGCTTGTGCGTCACTATTATAAAAAAAATAAATTATTTGTTTAGAGAAAATGTGTTTACTTATATATAAAAGAATTTTTATATATTAAAATTACCGAAAGGGACACCTATTTACATAAAAGTATTTACAATTCATTCTCAATTTATTTATGTATATTTTAAAAATTTAAAAAATATTATAAATATTTATTTTCTTTATTTATAAATTTTATTCAATTATGTAATTCATAGTTTAATTATTTATTATCAATCAATTAGATTACTAAAAATTTAATTATAATCTTATTTCTATTAGAATTTAATTTAATTATTTTATTTTATTTTTATATTCAATTATTTTTATAAAGGGATATATATATTTTTATCATCCATAATAACTTACTCTTCTTCGAAAAAACAAACAACCACTACCTACTTTTACGAAAAGTAAAATTTTGGTTTTTACAACTTATTTTGATTTTAACAAAAAGTTCAAACAAACAGCAACAAATAATTGAAAAAGAATTTTGAGAGATGTAAACGTCCAAAACAAAAAGTCCAAATGCAATTTCAATTTGAAATATACCCGGGGCATTGATGTAAACGTTTCAATTTTTGTACGAATTCCAAAATACGAGTCCATTAATAGTATCCGATAAGACATAAGATCAATCAAAGGGGCCGAGCTTCAATTCTTGTAAATACAATTTTGAGAAGGATTTACCCATTAAACTTAGGTGCCGTTTGATTTGAGGGAATGTGAGATTCCCAGTGGGAATCTTATGACATTCCTTTGTTTGGTTTGGAGAAATCTTTTATGTGGGAATCTTGGATTACCATCGAAGTGGGAATCTTGGAGTATTTTGATGGAAATGTGATTCCCATGTAAAAGCCAGATATTCTGAGATTACTGGGAATCTTTTATCATATCTTACATTAAATTGTCTTTTATACCCTTTAAAATTTTAAAACCATACATCAACCCATTAAAATCATTTTTAACGCTAAACCCTTATAGCCCTAGGAAGACATGTTCTGTGTCTACGAATTCCGCCTCTTCTGCTGTTTTTTTCAAGTCTACATATCTTCAAGTCTGCAGAAGAGACTGTTATTCCGCTGATAACTCTTACTCCGTCTACGAATCCTTTGAGGTCAGTTTTGCTCATTTATTCTGTTTATGTAATATTTTTTCTCCTCTGTTTTCTCTTTTCATCTGTGTATATGTTATTTCTTGAATTGTATTCCCGTCAAGTGAAGAGATACCTAAGTCATCCCGTTGTATGTCTATCGTAGTCCGGAAGAATCCGTAGAAATGGATTATAATTTATATCCACCACCACAGACATAAAGCAATGTTCATATTAATTTTTAATATATTAACTTGTATATGTTAATGGATTATAATTTATATCCACCACTGCAGAAAATGCGTGTTCTATTCCCATTTTTTTGAGCACCCCGTGGCCTCGAAGCAACGATATCTTAAACTTTGGGACAAGGGCATTATAGTCTATTTATGTAATGTAGAAATTTGAGATTCCCAATCCAACCAAACACAGTAATCTTAAAATACAAAAAAAAAAATAAGATTCTCAGCAATCTTATATTCCCAATAATCTCACATTCCCTCAAACTAAACGGCCCCTTAGGGTTGTTTAGAGTGCGGTCTAAATCAGACTAAACCGAAAATCAAATAGTATTTTCGAGGGTTAGTCTTGTTTGTTGTTTAAAATTTATGGTTTGGTTTATATTTTATCAAACCATGGTTTGCGGTTTAGATTTGGTTTGGAGAAAAAATTAATCAAACCAGACCGCAAACCACACTATATATTTAATATATAAATAAATATGTATATATATGATTGAAATGCAAGATCAAGATTCAATTTTACTTGTTTCTGGATCATTGTCTTTGCATTGATAATTGTAGTTTTATTTTTTTTTTTCCAAGAGCTTCTAGTAGTTCTAGTTCATTAAGTATTTGGCTTGTAAACTTTGAACTTATATTGTTTTTTGAAATTTTAATTAGCATTTTGGAGTTTAGACTGTTACGCTTATGATTGTAATTCATAGGAGTTTTTTGTCTTTAAAATTATGGTTAAAGCGAAATCAAACCGCACTGTTGTGACCATCCAGGTTGATGGGTCGAGATGGGCCAAATAGTTGGGCCATAAAGAATATACGTCTGAGGCCGGGGGTGAAAGGGAAAATAATTGAGGCCTAGGCCCAAGAGCCGAGAAAGATGGATCAGACCAGAATCAGAAGTTAGGTCTGGACGAAACGGGAAGAAGCAAATTCGGCCGAAAGGAGAAGAGAAGCAGATCGGCTCCGGAGGCGATCGGAGAGCGGTTATTCAGCTCCGCCACTACGACTATAAATAAGAGATGCTAGACACCTGAGCGAAAGAGACCAATCCAATCCAAATTTCCTTTATTTCAATTTACTTCCTTGTATCTTTTACTACTTTCCTTTACAAGCTTTCCTAAATTTTAGCCTAGTTGATAGCGGTTACTTCCTCGAGTTCGCAGTTGTTTCTTAACAACAGGTAGACTTCGACCTTGTTTTAGGGATAATCAGCCGTTGTTTCTCAACAATTGTTAGATTTCTCCTTTTTTCCTATTTTGCTATTGTATTGGACTCAAATTCAGTCAACTTTGGGCGCATTATTGAATTCCGGACCCATAATCGGTTTGATCCTTTTCCGATGGCCTCCCTTGAGGAGAAAAAGGTCCTTCGCACGAACCAGTGGCCAAATAGTGGCACGCCCAACGGACACATACTTGCAATAGCAGTTGATTCACATGCAACTGCGGCGATTAATACGGCGGTGAGAACTGATTTTCCGCCAATACATTAAGAACGCACGACCAATCAAGGGGATTACCCCCCTAGAATTCACAGGCCGGGCAGATTTTCATGCTCAGGAGTTTCCACATGATGCTCTGACCCTGCGGTTTCACGATCACGTTCAGCTATGCCAGCAATGTTCAGAGCCGAACTAGCTCGCAATATGTATCTGTTTGGAGTTCAAGATGCACAGGTAGCGCAGAATCCACCTCCAATGATTCCAAATCCACCACCTGTGGCTCAAAATCCTCATATCCAACCAAATTACCATCAACATGCCTATCGGCCGCCAGGAGGGCAGGGACCACGAACTTATGTCCTGCCGTAAGGTAGGTATGAGCAACAACCGTATCAGCTACAACCTCTGCCAGTTCCGCAACCACCTGCTCCAGTGGTGCAGCAATAATATCCACTACTTCAGCAGAATCATCCGCAATTGGTAGACAGGGAACTGATAGCGAAAATTATCCGAACACAGTTTGGAAATTTGATCGGTCAGGAGAATCGACCGATGTATAGGAAGGCTTATCCTGATTACATAGAGGAGCAGTATCCTCTGCCTCGAGGAGTCAAGGTTCCTAATTTTAACACGTTTTCAGGCGAAGTCGGTAGATCAACGATAGAGCATATCGGCCGATTTACAGCCCAGTGCACTAGAATAGCACAAAACGATTTTCATAAGTTGATTTTGTCCAGCCTATCGCTTACTGGTCCAACTTTCGAGTAGCATATTAATTTTCCACCAGGATCAGTCAACACCTGGGCAGAAATGGAGAGGATATTCTATGACCGATTTTACAATACTAGTTCAAAAGTTTCAGTGGTAGACCTTACCTCCACTAAACAAAAGGCAGGTGAAATTGTGAATGAATTTTTGGAGAGATTTTATGCGGTTAAAGCTCAGATGAAGATGATGTTGCTAGAGTATGAGTATATCCAGATTTTGAAGCAGAATCTAAATTTTGCAATTAAGGATAGGTTGATGGTGATGAGGCCAAAGACTGTGGCCAAATTAACGGCTGAAGTAATAAGAATGGAAACGTATTTTGCGGGAACAAGTAGCTTTTAAGTCAAGCCGAAGTCAAAGCAGGAGGTCTTAACCCATCCAATCAGTTGCGTCCTTCGCAGAATCTTTGGATAGGTGTGAGATTGGGGAAGAGTTTAATATGGATGATGTACATGCCTTAGCAGAAGTAGCAAGGGCTGAATTAGTAATTAAAAAGCCTATGACTTGTCCAGCCCTTAGGTCAGTGAGAGGGAATGAGAAGGAGGGCAAAGCCAAGGACGATTCTCAAAGATTCTATACGTAACGAAATCTTTGATTATTGTTTAAAGAATGGACTTTTTGAATTCAAAGGGAATCATCCGCAGCCGACTAAGGAATAAATGGATGCTGGGTGGTGTAGGTTTCACGCATCCGCAAACCATACCACTGTCGTCTGCGGACATTTCAGAAAGATGGTCCAGAAGTACATTGATGATGGGAAACTAAAGTTTCCGGATAGATTGATGGCTATCGATAAGAACCCATTCGCGATTGCTAATATGGTAATGGTGCATCCTGACCAGAAGAAGCCTGTTCACGATCGGCTGGGAAATCAACCATAGACTAGCAAGGGGTCTGTGCATGATTAGCTAGAAGAACATCCATCGGATCAAAAGAAGACAGGAGTATGGGGACGACAGGGTTCGCCCCAGAAGGGAAATGAGAAAGGGTCAGATGTTTTTGACCGACTGGGTCACTATGAAGTTAAAGAGTGGATCAAGCGGTCGAATGATGGAGAAAGGTCGGAGCATGAAGAGGTAAAAGTGAAGCCGACCCTAAAGATAATCACCAATGGCTGGGTTCGGAGATGAAATTAACAGCCGACAGGAAGAACGAGAAGTCTGTAATATAGATTACAGTCCCTGAGGAGGCTGTATCTCCGGTAATGAAGAGGCTCAGGAGACCACCTGCTAATACCCAGGTTGGTCAATGGGTTCAGAATTCTCGGAAATGAGGGTATTTCGGCCAAAGCCGATTTGAGACTCGGATTCAAAGGGGAAGTGATGCTTCCAGCCCAAAAGGGAAGGGATCGCATCGTACATATAAAAGGAGAATGCAGCGGCGAAAAGCAGCCGCAGTAGAGGGGGAATATGAAATGATGCACGTGGAGGAAGATTTTCTAAATGAGGGCACTTCTTCCGAGAGTAGAATATTAAATAAAATATTCGGCTCATATCAAGTCAGCCGAAGGCAAGAAGCAGAAGAAAGATAAGGGGAAGAATAACGAAGATCGGCTGAAACATAAAACTGAGTTTCGGCCGAAACAGAAAGAAGTTCAGACAAACGATGACATAGGAGAGGCAGAAGAAGAATGGAAGCCTAGACCAGTTCGCACAAGGGAATGGAAACCAAAAACATCCATTCTCCCGAACACTGAAACTCTTTCGATTGGTCAATTCAAATTTGACTTTGGATCCAGTGCTGGTATGGTAGGCATCACAACAGCAAACAATGAGGAATATTGGTCTGACATAGAGCCAGCAATTGTATTCTGTCAAAAGGAAGGAGAATATTTCGGCAAAGAGGAACCTGTAGTCGATATCTGCTTTGCCAAGATGGAAGCAATTCGGCCAGAAGCCGAAGTTGAGACTGGAAGAAGGGTACAAGGCGTTTGTCCCAGATGCTCAGCCGAGCACTATTTTGCCTCCCACTTCAAAGATGTCTCAACATGTGAGGCCCTTATATGTGAAAGGCTGGGTTAATGGAAGGCCATTAAGAGGAATGTTTTTGGATAGAGGGGCGACATTAAACATAATGCCGTTGACTACTTTGGCCAAAATCGGCCGAACCAAAGAGGACTTGCTACCCACTCGAATGAAAGTGTTGAGTTTCGTGGGAGCCCGGACGGTGGCAGAATGATGTATATTGGTTGATGTGACAGTCGGAACGATCTCAATTCCGACTATATTTTTTGTAGTTGATATTGATGTCCCATATGCGACTTTACTAGGCTGATGCTGGATAGATACCGCTAGGTGTTTGCCATCGACTCTACACCAGAAGTTATGGTTCTGGAAGAATGATGGCTCAGTGGAGGAGGTAGAAAGAGATCAATCTCCATTCCCAATCAGTTCAGCCGGACGAATTGATGCGGTATTATACGAGGAAACCATACAACTGTTCTTGATAGTCGTGGGGGATCGGTATCCGGAAGTTGTCGAATGAGACTGGACCAATATAGTGCCATGGATCTTAGTTGAATTCTATGGATAAAATGGAAAATGGAAAAACAAGGAAAAATGAAGAACAATGGATAAGGAGACTACACAATGAACTTGAAGTTTGAAGGCAAACACCCCTCCAATATGATGAACCCCTTCCTCCCTTCAAGCATCCAAAGTGTTAATCGATCGGGGTGTCTCATTTCTCGATTGATAGCCACGACCAAGTTTGATCGGATTCATGATTTGAGAGAAAAATGCTCTCGGTAATGACCTTTGAAAAAGATGATATATTTCATTCAATCTTCAAAAGTGAAATACAAGAATAGGGGGGGCCACTATTTATAGGTGGCCAAAACCCTAAGCCTAAACACTAGAGTTCAAATGATGCGAAATAAAACTAAGCAAATAATACTAGTTAGGATCACCTAAGTGATACGGTTTGTGGCATCAATGCGGTTTACATGAACAATACCGCATTGATGCGAAATAAAATAAAGTAGCAAAAATAGGCAATGCGAAATAATGGAAGTAATGCGGAAAACACGATGCGAAATCCTGGGAGCCATGCGATATGGGCGATGCGAAATCCATAGGCAGATGTGGAATACTTGATGCGAATTAAATCGATGCGATTTATACCGCATTGGGAACACGCATTGAGCTGGTCTTCAAATTCCTCTATGGCATTGGTGGCGATGCGAATTTAGGCGATGCGAAATAGCCGATGCGATGCGGTTTAATACCGCATTGCTTATTTCGCATCGAAGGATCTTGCAATTTCTTCAAGGCATGTGCGATCGATGCGGTTTATACCGCATCGCGTATTTCGCATCGACTGAGCTTCGGAATTTTGCTAAGGCACGGGGGCCGATGCAACTTAATATGGCGATGCGATTTATTCCGCATTGCCTATTCCGCATCGAGCCTTCATGGTTTACACAAAGGCTTGCTGGCTCCGACCACCTTGCGTCTGACCGGGTCCACTGGCCTCCACTGTTCCGGCGTTGACCGGCCGTTGACCGGTGACTTTTCCGGCGACCTCCGACCGAAGTCCGACGAGATTCCGGCGAAGCTCCGGTGACGGCGGTTGACTCCGGCGGCGGTGGCGTTGACCGTGGACCTCCTTGTTGACCTCTTTATGCGGATTTCATCTGTATTTGCATCCGGAGGTCATTCTGCTTCTGGTTCAGTTCAGCAAGGTGGGATCCATGTTACTGGATCCCGGATCTGTCTGCTCCCACTCAATCACAATGCTCCCTTTGACTTGATCTGCTCGGCCTCTGGACTACTCCCATTTGTCTGATTCCTCAGATAGCACTTTGGCAATAGCAGTCAGGAATCTCTTAGCACGTTGTTTTGAGCAGGGTCCTTCCGGGATGGTCAACGCTGTTGACTTGGCTCCCATGCCATCCCCTCCCCCTTTGGGAGGTTGAGCCATCAACCGATCAACATCCTCATCGTTCCTCTCGAACAGCTGTAAATCTGCAACATTGAAAGTGGGATTCAGTCCGTACTCCTCAGGCAGTTCTAGTCTATATGCATTATCATTAATTCTATCTAGAACTTTAAAGGGTCCGTCTCCTCGAGGAGAGAGTTTGGATTTCCGTTTAGAGGGGAACCGCTCCTTGCGCATGTGCACCCAAACCCAATCCCCAGGGTGGAGTATCAACTTCTTTCTGCCGCGATTTTTGTACTTCGCATAAGTCTCAGCGGCTTTCTCCAGACTTTTCTGCACATCCTTGTGCAATTCCTTAATCGCTTTTGCCCTGTCCCTGCCAACTGCATTTCTATGCTCACTCGGAGGAAGTGGCAACAAATCCAATGGTGTCAGTGGGTTAAAGCCATAAACTCTTTCGAATGGTGACATATGTGTGGCACTGTGTACATGTCTGTTATTGGCAAACTCAATATACGGAAGGCATTCATCCCAACTTTTAGAATTGGATGATGTGATTATCCTCAACAGATTGCCAAGGACCCGATTGACAGATTCGGTCTGGCCATCTGTTTGTGGGTGATATGCCGTTGAGAGAAGAAGTTTTGTACCTATTTCAGACCACAACAACTTCCAGAAGTAGCTCACGAATTTGGCGTCCCGGTCTGACACAATGGTCTTCGGAATCCCATGCAGGCGCACAACCTCCTTGAAGAATATTTTGGCTACATGGGAGGCGTCATTCTTTTTGGCACACGGGATGAAATGGGCCAGCTTGGAGAATCTGTCAACGACCACAAAGATGGAATCCTTTGCTCGCGCTGTTCTGGGCAGTCCCAGAACAAAGTCCATCGACAGATCAACCCAAGGACCATCTGGTATGGGCAATGCCTTGTACAGTCCGTGAGGCTTCACTGTTGATTTTGCCTTGAGACAGGTAATGCATTTTGCAATGAAGTCCTCAACTTGTTTCGGCAGTCCGGGCCAAAAGAAACGATCAGATAAGATGGTCACAGTGGCATTCATTCCGAAATGTCCTAGCATATCTCCACTGTGGGCTTCTTTAATAAGTAGCTCTCTGATCGATCCCTTTGGTATACATAACCGATTCCAAAAATAAAGGAAACCCTCCAGACGAGAGTATTCCTTGAAGGCATGCTTCTCCGTCTAATCCCAGATTTCCTTGAATCTGCGTCAGTGCTATAGAGCTCACGAATGTGTTCGAATCCAATCAGATGCGTAGTAGCGTATGCAGTCAGCGTCAATCTTCTTGAAAGAGCATCTGCTACTACGTTCTCTTTTCCCTTCTTATACTTAATCACATACGGAAAAGTCTCCAGAAATCCACTCCACCTTGCATGTCTTCGGCTCAACTGATCCTGAGATCTGATATGCTTCAAGATGTCATGGTCCGTATGGATTATGAATTCTCTGCCCCTCAGATAGTGTTGCCAAGTCTTCAGTGCCCGTATCACAACGTACAACTCTTTATCATAAGTAGAATAATTCAGTTGAGCTCCCGAAAATTTCTCACTGTGATAGGCCACTGGACGGCCTTCTTGAATCAGCACAACTCCACATCCTGTTCCTGATGCATCACATTCGATCTCGAATGGATAGTCAAAATTAGGCAATGCCAGGACAGGAGCATGAGTCAGCTTCTCTTTCAGTTCCTCAAAGGATTTCTGCTCTGCAATCCCCCACTTGTATAGAATTCCTTTCTTCAATAGAGCCGTCAGAGGTGCAACAATAATACTGAACTGTGGGACGAATCGTCGGAAGAACCCACATAACCCAAGGAAACTCCTTACTTCATGTACTGAGGTAGGGGGTTTCGAATCAGTTATGGCGGTTATCTTAGATTCATCCACTTTAAGACCCTCTTTGCTGACGATGAATCCCAAAAATATCACCTCTGGAACGCAGAAGGTGCATTTTTCCATGTTGGCATTCAGTTGATGGCGTGGGAACCAAGTCAACAGCGTTGACCATCCCGGAAGGACCCTGCTCAAAACAACGTGCTAAGAGATTCCTGAATGCTATTGCCAAAGTGCTATCTGAGGAATCAGACAAATGGGAGCAGTCCAGAGGCCGAGCAGATCAAGTCAATGGGAGCACTGTGATTGAGTGGGAGCAGACAGACCCGGGATCCAGTAACATGGATCCCACCTTGCTGAACTGAACCAGAAGCAGAATGACCTCCGGATGCAAATACAGATGAAATCCGCATAAAGAGGTCAACAAGGAGGTCCACGGTCAATGCCACCGTCGCCGGAGTCAACGCCGGAGTCAACCGCCGTCACCAGAGCTTCGCCGGAATCTCGCTGGACTTCGGTCGGAGGTCGCCGGAAAAGTTTCCGGTCAACGGCCGGTCAACACCGGAACAGTGGAGGCCAGTGGACCCAGTCAGACGCAAGGTGGTCGGAGCCAGCAAGCCTTGGTGCGAACCATGAAGGCTCGATGCGGAATAGGCAATGTGGAATAAATTGCATCGCCCTATTAAGCCGCATCGACCCCTCGTGCCTTAGCAAAATTCCGAAGCTCAGTCGATGCGAAATACGCGATGCGGTATAAACCGCATCGCCATGCTAAACCGCATCGATCGCACATGCCTTGAAGAAATTGCAAGATCCTTCGATGCGAAATAAGCAATGCGGTATTAAACCGCATCGCAACAGCTATTTCGGATCGCCTAAATTCGCATCGCCACCAATGCCTTAGAGGAATTTGAAGACCAGCTCAATGCGGTATAAATTGCATCGATTTAATTCACATCAAGTATTCCGCATCTGCCTAAGGATTTCGCATCGCCCATATCGCATGGCTCCCAGGATTTCGCATCGTGTTTTCCGCATTACTTCCATTATTTCGCATTGCCTATTTTTTCTACTTTATTTTATTTCGTATAATGTGGTATTGTTCATGTAAACCGCATTGATGCCACAAACCGCATCACTTAGGTGATCCTAACTAGTATTATTTGCTTAGTTTTATTTCGCATCATTTGAACTCTAGTGTTTAGGGTTAGGGTTTTGGCCACCTATAAATAGTGGTGATGCGTGATTTTCACCACTCATATTTTACCACAAGCGGATGGTTGTCATCAAGTAATAAAAACCGGTGAATACCGGGTCGAACCCAAGGGAATTTCAGAATATTATTTCATTCCGGAGAATATTTTAATTGTTTTAAGTTCATTAATTATATTTAATATATTTAAAAAGATTTTGATTAATTCTAATGGTGATTTAAATTTAAAAACAGTGACATCAAATTAAAATAAAGCAATTTAAAGTTTTAATTGATAAAAATACTAATGGGAGTTGCTTGTAATATTTTAAATATTGCCATCTTTATTATAAAATAGAAATTGTATAATAATTTGACATTTCCCAATGTTCTAAAAATCAATTTCTTAAATTTAAATATTTTTATAAAGATTAAAAATATAATAATCTACTAAAAATTCAAATTATGCTTAAACGGACTTCATGGAAGCTGATTAGATTATCTAACATTTCGCAATCATTATTCTAGGCCTAAATTTGAGTCTTTTCCAAGCATACAAATTTTCCTATAGCAATTAATAGGCACTTTTCATTTCCCAAATCATTGTGCACATGCCAGAATCTAATTTTAATGTAATTTATTCCCAATTCCGGTACTAAAATATTAATTCTACTTTTTATCTCCCGATTTAGCAAAGCAGAATTTATGGAATTAAATTCTAACATTCAAATTATGCTAAACAGTGTAAATAATCTAATAATTATGGTAAAATAATAATAAAACATGGTAAACTGGATTTAAATAATAATATTAAAATGCAGACAGATTAGAATTAATGCCAGATTGCTAAAAATAGATAATTTATGTTTGATCGATCAATTTAGGCTTTTAGCAGATTAATATTCTAAATCACAGATTTAATAAAACACAAAAGATCGATCAATTCAGTAATGTCTAACATATAATCCTAATACAGATTTTAGCAGAATAGCAGATTTATCCATCTTAAGCGGTTAAAAATCAGATTACACCTAAACTTGAGATTTTCACTTCTAAGATTAGGCAAAAATGGCGCTTAAACCAAGTTAGACAGATTTTAATATGATGGCAGACTAATCGATCAATTCAGATTAAACAAATAAAATAGCAGATTCCAAATTTTCATCCAACCTTCATAATCGATCAGATTTTGGTGGCCAATACATAATTCTAATCCACATTCTAACAATCAAAGCAAATTAATCCAGATTACAGAATTAAACATCGACATATTATTGCTTCCATAAAAGATAAATTCGTACTTCAAAGTGATTCTGAACTCCCGTTCTAGAACACTTCTAACACGAACAATACAGAAATCCGTCTACAAATTAAGAACATGATAGCAGATTATTTTTGGAGGCAAATTCAATTCATTACAATGCAAGAAAAAGAAAGGCAACACCTAGAATAGGAAGAATACGCCCAGAACAGCGTCCTTGATGCATTCCTCCGGCATGATTTTGTGTTTCTGGCCTTCTTCTCCCATTAGAATGATGTTTACAGAGTGTTTCTATCGATGAATGGTAAGTCTCTTCTGTCTCATCTCGAAAAATGAAGAAAAACGGTGTTTAAAACCGAGTTCGGGCGGTTAAGAAACTGCTCAACCGCGACGTCGGCGCATAAAATGGCGCTCGGAGAGGGTTTTAGGCGCCACCAAGTAGAACTGGCGCATACGCTGATTTTCCGAATTTTCCAAAATGGCGCAAAAAGTGGCGCTGGAGGGGCATTTTATGCGCCGCCAAGAAGCAATGGCGCATTCTGGAGCTTTTCCATCCGAAATTTCTCCAAGTGTTGAAGTGGCGCATAAAATGGCGCTGGAGAGCATTTTTATGCGCCGCCATGCTGAAGTGGCGCATTCTGGAGCCTTCCAGTGTTGAAAATTCCGAATTTTGCATCCTTTGACCTCCGAACATCTTCTTTCTTCATTTTTAATGCCTGAAACATCATTGCAATGTCTTAGAGTTGCCCAAGTCTTATTAAAAAGCATAAAACAAGGTAAATTGAGCTCAAATAAGCTCAAATTAAGCAGTCTTATTAATATTTACAAAACACATGAAATGTACACTAAAAAGCAATAAAATAGGATCTCATACATGCAATTTAGGTTCTTTTTATCATAATTTAAGCTTATTTAAATGTGGTTTCTCAGGGTGCATCAACATCCTCACACTTAAATATTGCTCGTCCCTTGAGCAATGAGATCAATTAGCACATCAACTTGCCAATCAAGATAATAAAGATAAAGTCTTTATAGTTCTGCCAAATCATAGATTTCAACAATAAAATGAGATAAGAGGGTTCAAAGTTTAATGTACTAGAACTAGACAAATTGGTATGCATCAGCTATTAGAACCAGATATCCAAAGCATTTACAATACAGAAAACAGATTAATTATACCTAGCACTCAATATGGGAAAGCGAATAATGTAAATATGCTTTTCTTTTCCAGTCTTTAAATATGCTCAATCTATGGCTAGGTTTCACTATATTCTAGACACTTTGGCTGAGTTGTAGACGGTTGAATTCCAAAAGCTACTCGTGTCACCGAATACGTGCCAGTCATCCAGTCAAGAGTTTATGAAAGTTTATTTAATCACCCTGTTTTTCTCTTCTTTTCTTTTTTTTAATCTTGCATTCTTTAATTTTCTTTTATTTTTCTTTTTGCAAGATCACTTGTTTTGTTTTATTTTTCAATACAGGGCTCTTACTCTGACTTTATTTTAATTAAGCATTTAAAAAGACTTAGAACGAGCATATTTGTTTATAAATAATGATAACTCTCCACATTTTAAATAACTAGTCTAATTAATCAAAAAGCTTTCTGCAAGGCAAATAGAATTGTCATCAATAGCCCAAACAACTTGCATATCAATTTGACATAGTCTAGAACTTTAAACTAAGAAACCTAACACTCATTAAATTGTAAAATCGGATTAGAGCAGAACATTTAGACTTATTTGGATTTTCTCCAGATTGGCATTGATGTGATAATCTCTAAATAATAGCACCACTGGGAAAACACAATTTAAATTAAACATAATCAAAGCATCCTAATCATGCATGTACTACTTTATTCAAAACATAATAGAAATTAAAATAAATTAATTAAGCTCTTACCAACATACTTCATGCAAATTAATAATGTAAAACATGAAAAGATCACACCTGGAGTATGTAGATCCCTAGAATTTCTTTTTACCAACAGGGGTGTTCCCTTTTTGCTTCTCCTTGGCATATCCTGCTTCTTTATATATTTATATGGTATTCACTTATACAAGAGATAATTGTTAGAACTCATGGCAAATTATAAGTTGAAATAATTAAACCTCATCCATAATTTAGCTAAATTCAGATTTTATTATTAAATTTCAGATTTTTATTTATTTTGTAGGCACATTTTATCAATTAAATAATTATGGACAGATTTAATTAAAATATTAAATTTCATAAATTTACCAAAAGCAAAATACCACAAATTCTAGCAACTATTACATAAAGAAGCTAATTAAATAAGCAAAATAGCACCAAAATAATTCTAACTATTACAACTTAAGCCAAAAAGGGAGCAATCCTATCTAATCAAGAATCTAGATTTCTAAGGATCCATCCGAATCACCTACTTCATCTTCCCTAGGAACATCATCATCATCTGTAGAGCTCGAACTAGTAGTAGGAGGAATATAGCGATCACCTAGACTCTCAGTCATGAAAAATTCAAGTCTATTAGAAAGTTGTGCAATTTGTGCTCGTGTACTATCTTCCTTCCTCTTCATCTCCTCTCTAAGCTGATGAATCTCATAGGTCATCCTATTGATTGCGATCTCTGCAGGCTCTACCTTAGTACCAGATGTACTAGGTCTATCAGGATGACAAGTGGGTGTCCCACGGGATGTGGTAGGGTAGCCAAGCTCTGCACATCTTACTCCAGGCTTGTTATAGAAATTCTTGAAAGAGATAGGGGGCTTTGGCTTCACATCATGAGCATAGGCAGCCATATTCACTCCAGCTCTTTCACAAAGTGTCCAAATCAGTGCAGGAAATCCCAGCACAATCCGAGCAGTATCAGACGCCATTTTGTCCAGCTCATATGCTATCAGCTCTCCAATATCAATAGGTAGCCCGTTCTTCACACAATACACAAAATAAAGATCCTCTGCACTTGGTTGTGAAGTGTGTGAAGTAGGAAATACCTTATGCTTGTAGAGCAGGTAGATCTGATAGAGCGGTGCAGCCATTAAAGTAGCTACAACATTCGCTTTCTTCTCTCCAATGTAGGCCACCTTCTTTTGAGTTTCAAACATCTCTTTCAAAATCCTTTTCTCCAATTCGGGTCCTCCTTCCTCATCATAAACAGGATCATGGAAGTGCTTCTTCTTCGTAGCTGGGCAAGAAACATCCACAGTACCATAAAGTTCATTGATCACTGCAGGACCATATGGCACAGGCACTCCTCTAATCCATGAAGTGTAGTGATCATACTGAGCATTGCACAAAAACTGTCTGGTAAGCTCCCAGGAATAAACTCCTTCCGGATGCGCAGCAAATTTCATCCATCCTCGACTCATGAGAGCATCATGAACCGAGAATCTCTCCATATCAGCTTCAGTGAACCCTTTGTCTGCAAAAATCCATCTATCCACCATATTCTGATAATAAGAATACGCAGTTTGATTGATGAAAATGGCCGGATTGAAAACATCTCCTGTTAATTCTTCCAAAGGAGTAGTATCGTTCTTTCTATTGTGACTCTTCCTCTTGGTTTTAGATTCACGAGGAATTTCTGGTGAAATTTCCTCCGGGGATTCAGCGACATCTTCTTCTTGCTGTGGATCATCCTCCGTTGGTTGAGCAGAATTGAAGGAAGTATCATCACCATTATACGAGTCGGGAGCTACCAGATTGTTTACAAATTCATCTTCAGCTCCCATAGCAGCCGGCTCCAGAATGGGTTCATTAACTTCTGGTGTCTGTGATGGGGTAGGCTCTGTGGTTTTCAATTTCTTTCCACCCTTGTTTCTTGGGTTATTCTTTCTCTTTGGTCTCATGGTGGCAGAATTCTAGGAAGAAAGGATTGGGATTGGAAAGCTAATTAAACTGGAAGAAGAGAAAAATTGACAGATTTAAGGTTGAGGGTGTGACCGATCGGTCATGCCCTTTTTAAAGAGGTGAAATCTTGATTTTGTTGAGATATGGCGGGATTGATTGAATCTAGATCCAAATATACATTAAACATATGATTTGGAGTTAGTATAATGCTGTTTAGGATCCCAAAAATCGAATAGATATGATTTGGATTTACTGGATTCGCGAATTTTTGAAGATTTGCGTCGATGGCGCAAAAAGTGGCGCATAAGGTCACTTTCAGGCGCCACCAAGCACAACTGGCGCATTTTAAAAATAATATAAATTTTAAAAATTAAAATGGCGCAAAAATTGGCGCTGGGAGGGGTTTTTATGCGCCACATAGAAGGAGTGGCGCATCCTGAAGCCAACTTGGAAAAACTCTAATTCAGTGGCGCAAAAAGTGGCGCAGAAAGGCAGATTTATGCGCCATCAAGCAAGTGTGGCGCATTTTGGAAAAACTTAGAAAAATTTCTAAGTCTTTTGGCGCATAAAATGGCGCTCAAGGGTATTTTTAGGCGCCACTATGCCTAAATGGCGCATTCTGTGTCAATTCGAGCAGAATGTGTTTTTCCTAAGTTCTTCCCCATGATGTCCAAAATCTCCAAATCACTCAACAATACCAATTTCACTTCATTTACACCTCAATCTAGTTCAAATAAACTTCATTGATCTTTTAACCAGTTCAAAACACTCAATTAAGCATGTTATGGGTAAGAGCTACTTTATTGAATTAAAAAGCAACTAAAAACCTTAAAATTCATTTAAACTCCATCTACTACTTTATAAAATTACAAGAACAAGGATAATAGAAATAACAAGTCTAAAATAGCAAAAGTACTAAAATAAAATAGAGTTAGGACAATTACAATCCAAATGAAAAATACTAAAATGTAGCAAAATAAACTCAGAAGCGCAATAGAGTCAAATACATAGGCCTATCAATACATGTCATCTATAATAATCATAAGCCTATCTATCGCTCATCTCTCTCAATCAGTCGGAGTCCTCAGAATCATCATCATCGTTGTCACCCACTTCTTCAGACCCATCTCCAGCATCAGCATCCTCAGCATCCTCATCGCTACCATCGCTACCATCTCCAGACCCCACGTAGTCCTCATCATCATCGTCCTCAGAAGGTGTCTGAGGAGCGACATACCGCTGTCCTAAGCTCTGGGACATAAAATACTCAAGTCTGGCTGCATGATACGCTTGGGCTCGGGCATTCTTTTCAATCTGATCGCTCAAGAAGTTTTGTCTCTGAGCTACCAACCTCATTCGTTCATCCATAGTGTTCATCCAGTTTTGCTGGTTGGTCATCATCGTCTGCTGATCAATCCTCAATGCCCTGGCCCAATCCGGCTCTCCCGGATACTGCTGATGTGACTGCTGCGACTGCTGTGGCTGAGCTCTGCCACGTCCTCTACCTCGACCTCTACCACCTCGTGTACCCCGGGTGGACTGTGAAGGAACCTCAGAATGCTCCTGGCTAGCATGTGAAGGTGCAGGTGGCGGTGACTGCCTGGGTAACTCCCTCGGTAGTATCATGGGCTTGCATCTAATCCCAGGCAGCTTGAAGTTTCTCTTCCCAAAGGGAATAGGGGGCCTCATCCTCCAGTCTCTGTCAAACTGCCCCATATCCACCCCTGCCTGTGCACACAGCTGCCATATCAAGCTGGGAAACATGAGAGCAGATCTCTTAGACACCCCTGGTGTCTGTCTCAACTCCAATGCAATAAGCTCTCCCATGTTAACCGGGCTCCCCACCTTGATGCAATACGGGACGTACATATCCACAGCAGTAGGTCCAGAGGTGTGAGTCGAAGGACTCAGTCTAGATCTGTAGAACATGAGCAGCTGATACATGGGTGCATCCATATCAGGCCCATGTAACCTACTCATGTCGTCGTCATCATAAGTGAGGACATCCTCCTGACCCTCAAACATAGACATCAAGACCAGCTTCTTGATCTCCTCCCTATCATCAGCCCTCATAACTGGCTCCCAAAAATCCCTGCCGTAAGGCACATCCACTACTCCGAAAAACTGGTTGATGTGCTGAGGAGTGATGGGTACTCTAACCCCGAAAATCCAAGAATCCTCCTCCTCAGCGTTGGCTAGAAACAGTCTAGTCAACTCCCATGAATATGTCCCGGCTGGATGTCTAACAAATCTCTCCCAACCTCTGGATCTGATAGCATCACGGAGTAGGGGGTGCTGCAGATCTCTGTCTGAAAATCCTCTATCGGCAATGATCCTCTTCTTGTGGAACCTCTTGTATAATTCATAGGCTCTGGCACTCCTAAACACAGTGGCATCAAATATGCCCGGACTGACATAACGCAACTCGGGGACATATGTTCTCGGATCCTGCTTTTTCGGTCCTCCCCTATCCTCCTGCTCCTCCTGATCAACCTCCTCCTCATCTTCCTCTCCTCCTAGAGCCTCAGGGACAGGCTCCTGTATAACTAATGCTGCAGATCTCCCCCTCCTAGGTCGAGAGGAAGTAGAAGTAGTAGCTGGTGCCTTCCCCCGAGAGGCTCTAGTGGGGGCCTGTGAATGATCTGATGCCTCAGGCTGAGGCTGATCGGGCTGGTCAGGCTGATCAGGCTGATTGACCTCTTGATGGTCATCAGCGGGCACTGTAGTGTGTCTAGAAGATGCACCGCTCTTGGACTTACTCCTCCTAAAATAGGAGAGAAGCCCTTTGGACTTAGAGGCACCTCCTGATCCTTGGGGCTGATCCATCTGTGTCGAATTTTTAGTGCGGAGTCTGCGATTTTCAAAAACATGCTCATCAGGAATAGGAGTAGGAACGCTATCCGGTGACTGTGGATCATAAATCCCCAATCTCCCCTCGGGCATCGGTATATACCTATAACCCGATTTCTTAGGGAGATTTGGAGGATTATACATTATATTGGCACCTGATTGTACAAAAATGATGGGTTAGTATCATATATATGCATTGCCTCCCATCCTCACACTTAAGTTTAAACCATAGGTTTAACTTAAGTGTTAAGTATAAAGCAAACATATACATCAACCTAGAATGTGGGATTTATATGACTCAATGACCAAAATGTTGCATTATAAGGTTCATAAATCCTAAACTTTGTTTAAAGAAATAATCCATTTTATCCCAAAGTTTAGACTCACATTTAGGACAACCTTTTTTAATAAAAACTCTCATTTTATTAAATTTCCAGATTTAATAAATAAAATAACCTAACTTAATAAACTAGTTTATCCTAAATGGTTTTAAATTAATATTTAAATCCATTCCAATTTATTTATAGGATAAATTAAACTATTTAAATTAACTAAATTACAAATAAGAGAGTTTTTATCAAAACATGGTTTAATTAACTCACATTATGAAAAACATGGAATTTTTGACAAGAAAACAACTTTATATTTTTAATATAGCTAAAATGACATATTCTAGTAATGTTTCATCCATTCAATTAACCAAAAATGCCATTTTAAGTAATTTAAAAATAATTTTCAGATTTAAAATTTTCAAAAATTCCACTTTTTAAGATTAATCCAAAAATTTCACATTATGCATTCCAACCATGTTCTACAACATTTTGTTCAAACTCAACAAGAATTTAGATAATCAAAATCAAATTTTATCCCACATTCTACAAAAACCCAAAATTCAAGTAACAATACCAATACCAAAATTAATGAATTCCAAAGCACTAGAATATGATAACAATTGAATTAGGATAGCCATTCTTACCTAGATTGAAGGATTTAATCACTTTGAAGAGGAATCCCCAAAATTGGAAAACTAGGGTTCTTGAACCCTAATTTGATTGAACAAGAAAAAAAATTGGGGATTTTGGAATGAGAATTGACAATGTAGGTAAAAATTGATAGGAAGAAACAAGAATTGGAAGAATTTTTACCGGAGTGGCGCAAGTGTGTCGCTTGGGAGGGGAGGAATGCGTCGGTCTTGAGAGAGGAGGAAATATGCTCGGTTGAATGGATGAAAAATGAGGAGAGGAGGTGAATTTTGGGGTAAAAACCCCGATTTTGGACCCGGGTCAGGGTTCTGACCCGCGGGTCGATGCGCCAAAATGGCGCTTGAGTGGTGTTTTAGGCGCCACTCAGTACAAGTGGCGCCTGGGTTTTTTCTGAAAAATCCCAAGTCCAAAAATGGCGCGTCCAACGGCGCTCGGGAGTGCTTTTATGCGCCACTCAGCACAAGTGGCGCATGAACTGACCAAATTTTTCACAGGTTGAAATTTGGCGCATATTATGGCGCCTGAGCTCGATTTTAGGCGCCACCAAGAAGGTGTGGCGCCTGAACTGAGTCTGAGACACTCGAATTTTAGCTCAAACTCAACCAAAATGATAGCCAATTCAATCCCTAAGGTTAGTAAGTCAGATTTAGCACATATAACCTCCCTAAATCCTCCCGGATCATAATTCTCCTCAATTAGATCAACTAGTACATATATATCCTCCTCCTCAACTCATCACCGAGTCAAAAGTGCACAATTCAAGATCAATCCTCCAAGCACACACAAGTCTATCATTTCTCAACATTTTGCTACTTATTCCAATTCAAAGCAATGTCCTACTCAATTTATTGAACACATACAATACATATCATAACAATTAAACAGCATAATTAAAATGAAAACACGACTTACATTAATAAAAGCAGTAAAACAACTAAAAGCACATAAACAATAAAATGCAAAATATTTTTGTCTTTTTCTGCCATTTTATAATTTTTATTGATTTTCATAAATTTTACTAAATCAAAACTCAACATAATTAAACATGCAATGCAAATACTTCAATAAGCAGATTTAAACAACCAAAGGCTTAACATTAATTTGCTCGATGAATTTAACTTCATCTCCAAAATAATGTTTAAGTCTTTGACCATTTACAGTAAATTCCCTTTCATCATCAGCTTTTAAAACTACTGCACCATTATCCAACACCTTCGCAATCCTAAAAGGCCCTGACCACTTTGTTTTCAATTTCCCAGGAAACACTTTAAATCTAGAATTATATAAAAGCACTAATTGACCCGCTTCAAACACCTTAGGCCTAAGCATTTTATCATGATAAAGCTTTGTTCTTTCTTTATAAATTAGAGCATTATCATAAGCATGACGTCTCATTTCTTCTAACTCATTAAGATCTACCTTTCTTTTCTCTTGAGCTTCTTTAAATTCGAAATTTAATTTCTTCATAGCCCAAAGCGACTTAAACTCAAGTTCAAAAGGCAAGTGACAAGCTTTACCATAAACCAATTTAAACGGGGTCATCCCTATGGGTGTTTTAAAAGCTGTCCTATAAGCCCATAATGCTTCATCTAACTTAAAAGCCCATTCTTTCCTAGATTTTCCTACCGTAGCTTCCATAATCTTTTTAATCTCGCGATTAGTGACTTCTACTTGTCCATTGGCTTGAGGATGATAGGGTGTTGTTATCCTATGATGAACATGAAATCTAGATAACAATTGATTAACAGCCCTATTGACAAAATGAGATCCACCATCACTAATGATTGCTTTAGGCACACCAAAACGGGTAAAAATTTGCTTTTTCAAAAATTTAATTACTTGTTTAGCATCATTCAACGCACATGCTTCAGCTTCTACCCATTTTGACACATATTCTACAGCAACTAGAACATATAATTTCCCATTAGATGGTGGAAATGGACCCATGAAGTCAATCCCCCACAAATCAAACAACTCAACAGGCATAATTCCTTTTAAAGGCATTTCATCTCTTTTAGTGATATTACCGGCCCTTTGACATACGTCACATTTTTGCACAAATGATCTAGCATCCCTATAAATATTAGGCCAAAATAAACCACCTTCAAGTACCTTATGAGCTGTCCTATTCGGCCCAACATGTCCTCCTCCGAGTCCTTCATGGCATGCTTTTAAAACTTTCTCAAAGTCCTCATCCGGGATGCATCTCCTTATAATCTGGTCTGCACACAGTCTAAACAAATAAGGCTCATCCCAAATAAAATACTTAGCATCAGTTTTAAATTTTTGCTTTTGACTATGCCATTTTAAATGATCAGGAATTACACCACATGCTAAATAATTTACAAAATCAGCAAACCAAGGATCAGAGGAAGTATTATTAATTAAATACAAATTTTCATCAGGAAATGCATCATTTATTAATTTTTCTTCCCCTTTTTCATGCTCTAATCTCGACAAGTGATCAGCTACAGGATTTTCTTCACCTTTTCTATCTTTAATTTCTAAGTCAAATTCCTGTAACAATAATACCCATCGAATCAACCGAGGTTTAGCATCTTTCTTTGTAAACAAATATTTAATTGCAGCATGATCAGTGTAAACTACAGTTTTAGAACCAATCAGATAAGGCCTAAACTTCTCACATGCATACACAACAGACAATAATTCTTTTTCAGTGGTAGCATAATTTCTTTGTGCAGAATTTAAAGCCTGACTAGCATAATAAATAACATGAAGTTTCTTATCCTTTCGTTGACCCAATACTGCACCAACAGCGAAGTCACTAGCGTCGCTCATGATCTCAAATGGCAGGCTCCAGTCGGGTGGCTGAATAATTGGTGCAGTTATCAATGCTTCCTTGATCCTATTGAACGCCTCAACACATTCATCAGAAAAGTTAAACTCCACATCTTTGCACAACAATTTAAACAGGGGCAATCCAATTTTTGAAAAATCCTTTATAAATCTCCTATAAAATCCAGCATGTCCCAGAAAACTTCTCAAAGTTTTTAAATTAGTAGGAGGCGGAATTTTTGCAATTACTTCTACTTTAGCCCTATCAACTTCAATGCCATTTTTAGAAATTCTATGTCCTAAGACAATTCCTTCATTAACCATAAAATGACATTTTTCCCAATTAAGAACTAAATTTGATTCTTCACATCTAATCAGAACCTTTTCCAGATTAATTAAACATTTTTCAAAATCAGACCCGAATACAGAAAAATCATCCATAAATACCTCAATGCATGTCTCAATTAAATCAGAAAATATAGACATCATGCATCTCTGAAATGTAGCTGGAGCATTACACAGACCAAATGGCATTCTCCTATATGCAAATGTACCGTAAGGACATGTAAAAGTCGTTTTATCTTGATCCTCAGGTGCAATTGGAACTTGATTATAACCAGAATAGCCATCTAAAAAGCAATAAAATTCATGACCAGCTAAACGCTCTAGCATTTGATCAATAAAAGGCAACGGAAAATGATCTTTCCTAGTTTTATCATTCAATCTCCTATAATCAATGCAAACACGCCATCCAGTAGTAGGTCTAGTAGGTACTAATTCACCATTTTCATTTCTAATAACAGTCATACCTCCCTTTTTAGGCACTACTTGTACTGGACTAACCCACTGACTATCAGAAATAGGATAGATAATACCTGCATCGAGTAGTTTAATCACCTCTGCTCTTACAGCTTCTTGTAGATGTGGATTCAATCTCCTTTGGGGTTGTCTAACTGGCTTATCGTCCTCCTCCATGTAAATCCGATGTGTGCACAATGCTGGACTCAGTCCCTTGATATCAGCTATTGTCCAACCTATTGCTCTAACATGCTTACTCAACACTTGGGTTAATGCATTCAATTGATCATCATTTAATTTATTACTTGCAATAACAGGTAAAGTGTCATTCTCACCAAGAAAAACATACCTCAAGTGTGATGGCAGCTCCTTCAATGTCAACGTAGGTGGCTTTTCAACAGACGGAACTAATTTGGATTCTTCAATTGCACACGTTACTTGCACAGGTAATCCTCCCTCACACTTACTTTCAGCTAAGTCTTCACAACTCTCCACTAACTGCTCAAATTTCCTATAGGGATCGTGTCTAGCAAAGAACTCTCTCTCAATCACCTCATCCTCCTGATAGATAGCTGTGACTCTATTACACGGGTAGGTGTCAGAACTAGCGTGTTGTGTTTTAGTTGTCTTAGAAATGTCAAACGACACTTGTTCATTACCTACTTTAAGTGTAATTTTACCATCATCCATATCTACCATAGCCCTACCAGTTTGAAGAAATGGTCTACCTAAAATCAGAGGGATATCAATGTCCTTTTCCATATCAAGAACAACAAAATCAACAGGGAAAATGAAGCTCTCTACTTGAACAGGAACATCTTCTACAATGCCTAAAGGAGTCCTAATGGATCTATCAGCAAGCTGTAGCTGCATCCTAGTAGGCTTCACAACTCCTACTCCTAGTTCTCTAAAGACATGTAGAGGCATTAGATTAATACTAGACCCGAGATCACACAAAGCTTTGTTGAATTCTTTAGTGCCTATAATGCACGGAATAGTGTAGCTCCCAGGATCTTTTTGTTTAACAGGTTGCCTTCTTTGTAAGATTGCGCTGCATTCCCCTGTCAGTGTCACTTTCTCTTCATCATCAACACTCCTCTTTTTTGATAGAATTTCTTTTAAAAACTTAGCATAGACGGGCATTTGTGCTATAGCATCAGAGAAAGGAATATCAATTCTTAAATTCTTAAAGACTTCTAAGAATTTAGCATAATCTTTATCTTCCTTAGCCTTTTTAAGACGCTGTGGGTAAGGGATAGGTGGTTGATATGACTTGACTGGAACAGTAGACTTTCCCTTATCCTTACTCCTATCAACATTAACTCTCTCACTCTCCTTAGGCTCCTCAGAATCCTTCTGCTGACTTTCTTTCTCTGCATCCTCACCTTGATCGTCTACAGTATCAGCTGAAACCTCTGGATCATCTAAGGTAGGGTAAGGATTAGGTAATTCCTTTTTATTCCTTAAAGTGATTGCTTTACATTGCTCTTTTGGATTAGGATCAGGCATGCTTGGTAGTGTTCCTTGCTGTCTATTTGAAGTGTCCCTAGCAATTTGACCAACTTGTACTTCTAGATTTCTCATTGAGGCTTGCATTTGCTGAATTGTTTGTTGTTGAGACACGATTGTGCTCATTAACTCTTTTAAATTAACTTCATCACTTACTTGATTTTGTTGCAGCGGTTGTTGAGGTTGAAAGTTCCTAGGTTGTTGGTTAGGGTAGAAGGACTGATTTTGATTTCTGTTTTGATTAAAGTTTTGATTCTGATTTTGATTTTGGTTTTGAAAGTTTTGATTTTGGTTTGGGTAATTTTGATTTTGGTTTTGTGGATAAGATTGACGGTTGTTTTGTGGATAAATGTTTTGTTGGAATTGAGAGTTTTGATTAGGGTAGAAATTTTGGTTTTGAGGTCGGTTTTGGTTGTAATTCTGCTGCCTATTTCCCATGTAGTTCACATCTTCCACTTGCTCCTCAGTGCTCTCACACTGCATAGTCTCTTGAAGTCCTTGATCAAGCAAGTGACAAGCTGATGACTCGTGAGGTCCATGACAAATACCGCATCTCACAACTTTGGCTTGACCTTTCTTAAGCGTAGAAACTTCCCTCATCAAAGCATCTAACTTAGAATCTATAGCAACTGCCTCTTCTACCTCATAGATTCCCCCTTTTGTTTTATTTCTAGCATTTTTCTTACCAGGAAATTTTTTCATATTAGAAATCTTTTTCTCAATTATTTCTTTAGCTCTAGAAGGTCCTATAGATAGAAAAGAATCTCCAGCCGCTGCATCCAACAAGTTCCTCCAATGATCAATCAACCCATTGTAGAAGAAGTGCATCTGCTGCCAATCTTCAAAGCCATGATTCGGGCATCGTGCTAATAAAGTATTATATCTATCCCATGCTTCAAGCAAAGTTTCACCCTCATCTTGCACAAATTCTTTGATTTTTTCTTGTAATTCAATAACCTTAGATGGTGGGAAGAATTGTTCTAAGAAAGCTTCTAACATTTTATCCCAAGTAGTGACATCCCTTAATTGAAGTGAGTTGTACCAAGTTTTAGCCTTATCTCTAAGTGAAAACGAGAACAATCTCAACTTAATTTCATCACTAGTAACACCATTTATTTTCACTGTGTCACAATAGTCTAGAAAGTTCCTTATGTGTTCTACAGCATCATTCGTAGGTGATCCATTATATTGATTAGCTTGAACCATAGTGATTAGTGCAGGCTGAAGGGTAAAGCTTAAAGCATCTACATCAGGCCTAGGAGTTCTATTAAGCAGATTTCCACTAGTTCCTTGTAAGTGTTCTTCAATGGTCATTTCAGCTTGATCATCGTGCTCCAAATCACCACCGTTACCTCCGTTATTACCCTGATTATCATTGTCATTCGCTGCCATGTTTAACCTATTGAACTGAGCAACTAATTGATTAGTAAGATTTGTTGAAACTCCAGTCGTTGGAGAATAGTTCTCTTCATCAGAGGATGAATTAATTAAAATTTCCAACTGAGCTGGTCTCCTACGTTTTCCTAATCTAATAGCTCTAAGAGTACGCTCAATTTCAGGATCATAAGCTATTTCTGCTTGCTTGCTTCGCACTGCAAATATTAAATAAAAATAAAATACAATAAGTAACAGTTAAATTAATATTTAACTTAATAGATTTAAATTAATAAACTAAAAACAATTAAAAATTCACAACAAATTCCCCGGCAACGGCGCCAAAAACTTGATGCGTGATTTTCACCACTCATATTTTACCACAAGCGGATGGTTGTCATCAAGTAATAAAAACCGGTGAATACCGGGTCGAACCCAAGGGAATTTCAGAATATTATTTCATTCCGGAGAATATTTTAATTGTTTTAAGTTCATTAATTATATTTAATATATTTAAAAAGATTTTGATTAATTCTAATGGTGATTTAAATTTAAAAACAGTGACATCAAATTAAAATAAAGCAATTTAAAGTTTTAATTGATAAAAATACTAATGGGAGTTGCTTGTAATATTTTAAATATTGCCATCTTTATTATAAAATAGAAATTGTATAATAATTTGACATTTCCCAATGTTCTAAAAATCAATTTCTTAAATTTAAATATTTTTATAAAGATTAAAAATATAATAATCTACTAAAAATTCAAATTATGCTTAAACGGACTTCATGGAAGCTGATTAGATTATCTAACATTTCGCAATCATTATTCTAGGCCTAAATTTGAGTCTTTTCCAAGCATACAAATTTTCCTATAGCAATTAATAGGCACTTTTCATTTCCCAAATCATTGTGCACATGCCAGAATCTAATTTTAATGTAATTTATTCCCAATTCCGGTACTAAAATATTAATTCTACTTTTTATCTCCCGATTTAGCAAAGCAGAATTTATGGAATTAAATTCTAACATTCAAATTATGCTAAACAGTGTAAATAATCTAATAATTATGGTAAAATAATAATAAAACATGGTAAACTGGATTTAAATAATAATATTAAAATGCAGACAGATTAGAATTAATGCCAGATTGCTAAAAATAGATAATTTATGTTTGATCGATCAATTTAGGCTTTTAGCAGATTAATATTCTAAATCACAGATTTAATAAAACACAAAAGATCGATCAATTCAGTAATGTCTAACATATAATCCTAATACAGATTTTAGCAGAATAGCAGATTTATCCATCTTAAGCGGTTAAAAATCAGATTACACCTAAACTTGAGATTTTCACTTCTAAGATTAGGCAAAAATGGCGCTTAAACCAAGTTAGACAGATTTTAATATGATGGCAGACTAATCGATCAATTCAGATTAAACAAATAAAATAGCAGATTCCAAATTTTCATCCAACCTTCATAATCGATCAGATTTTGGTGGCCAATACATAATTCTAATCCACATTCTAACAATCAAAGCAAATTAATCCAGATTACAGAATTAAACATCGACATATTATTGCTTCCATAAAAGATAAATTCGTACTTCAAAGTGATTCTGAACTCCCGTTCTAGAACACTTCTAACACGAACAATACAGAAATCCGTCTACAAATTAAGAACATGATAGCAGATTATTTTTGGAGGCAAATTCAATTCATTACAATGCAAGAAAAAGAAAGGCAACACCTAGAATAGGAAGAATACGCCCAGAACAGCGTCCTTGATGCATTCCTCCGGCATGATTTTGTGTTTCTGGCCTTCTTCTCCCATTAGAATGATGTTTACAGAGTGTTTCTATCGATGAATGGTAAGTCTCTTCTGTCTCATCTCGAAAAATGAAGAAAAACGGTGTTTAAAACCGAGTTCGGGCGGTTAAGAAACTGCTCAACCGCGACGTCGGCGCATAAAATGGCGCTCGGAGAGGGTTTTAGGCGCCACCAAGTAGAACTGGCGCATACGCTGATTTTCCGAATTTTCCAAAATGGCGCAAAAAGTGGCGCTGGAGGGGCATTTTATGCGCCGCCAAGAAGCAATGGCGCATTCTGGAGCTTTTCCATCCGAAATTTCTCCAAGTGTTGAAGTGGCGCATAAAATGGCGCTGGAGAGCATTTTTATGCGCCGCCATGCTGAAGTGGCGCATTCTGGAGCCTTCCAGTGTTGAAAATTCCGAATTTTGCATCCTTTGACCTCCGAACATCTTCTTTCTTCATTTTTAATGCCTGAAACATCATTGCAATGTCTTAGAGTTGCCCAAGTCTTATTAAAAAGCATAAAACAAGGTAAATTGAGCTCAAATAAGCTCAAATTAAGCAGTCTTATTAATATTTACAAAACACATGAAATGTACACTAAAAAGCAATAAAATAGGATCTCATACATGCAATTTAGGTTCTTTTTATCATAATTTAAGCTTATTTAAATGTGGTTTCTCAGGGTGCATCAGTGGCCTCCTCTATTCTTGTATTTCACTTTTGAACATTGAATGAAATATATCGTCTTTTTTCAAAGGTCATTACCGAGAGCATTTTTCTCTCATATCATGAATCTGATCAAACTTGGCCGTGGCTATCAATCGAGAAATGAGACACCTCGATCGATTAACACTTTGTATACTTGAAGGGAGGAAGGGGTTCATCATATTGTAGGGGTGTTTGCCTTCAAACTTCAAGTTCATTGTGTAGTCTCCTTATCCCTTGTTCTTCATTTTTCCTTGTTTTTCCATTTTCTATTTTATCCATAGAATTCACCTAAGATCCATGGCAGTTATATTATTTTGGTATCAGAGCCTCTAGTTGATTCTATAGGTGTTAGAAAATCCAAAATATAGTTTGTTTATGTTTTTGTGCTTGTTTCCTTCATTCTCCATTTTTCTTATTCTTGACCGAATCACTGTTGCATCCGTTTCTTACTGTTTGTGTGATTGTTTGGGATAGAAAATTGGTTCTATGCGTTAATTATGCAATCATTGTCCAAATTTTTGGATTGATCCGAGAGTTTTGGGTTTTTGATGTCTTAGTGTTCTTGGTAGCTTGGGGATTAAGCTAGGTTTGTTCTTGAGTGATATTTGTAATTTTGGGTTTTGATCTTTTTGGGTAGTGTTAAGGGATTGTTTGGAGCAAGTTGGTTATTAATTTCCTATTTTGGACCACCAAGGTGTATGTGGCATCCCAAGGGAGTGCATGGTACAAATTCGGTTAAGTGGGAAATTATTACCTACATACCCATCCACATCAAGGCCTACTATTGCTATACAAATGCATAGTCTATCCACACAACAAAATTCCAAAGTTTAAAGAAACTCCAAGGCTAAATCAAGCAATTCAATATTTGCAAAGCCATTGCAAAATACAACTTGGGAAAAATTGGTACATCAACATTTTTCACTAAACGGTTTCACTAAATTAATCCACGAACGATCTATTGGGTTGAAGTTCCATCAGAACTCGTGACCGATAATTTTTATCTGTCTCGTAACTGATATTGGAATTCCCCGAGGAATAAGTGTTCATCACCGTTCCTCTGGATTATTGTACAAGCCACTGAGTTGAAGCCCCGTCTGCAATGTCAGATAGTGGGGTTCCTCATCAGTGAACCTTTGCCGGATAATTGTTTTGGCAGATATTGGGTTTGTGTGTAAGGCATATATCTGAGATCCCGAGTGATTTTATTTGTGAGGTGTTACACTTTACATTTTATTTTTGTGAGGAATCCAGATATCTGATTGCAGTCTGATTAAAACTGTGAACTGATTATTTTTCCTGCATCACACACTCACATCTCTGTCTGTCTTATTTTTATTTTATTGTGAGTCAAGCACAACATTCTGTTTCTTGCTGTGAGTGTCTGTCCAATCTATTCTGATTTTTCTTGCTAAAAAGGTGTAATCATCAAGGTGATCTCATACTCTTGTACCTAAGCCAAGGCGATTGGAAGAAGTGTTTTGAGAGCTCCGAGGGACACACTTGGGAGATCAGTCTTCATATTCCTGCTTTATTTTCCTGACCACTTATACATATATTCTTTTAGTGTTCACCATGGCAGGATCCAACATGGAGGAAATGATGAAGAATCTCACCAACATGGTAGCTGGACTGTCCACCAATTTGGGCAACCTCAATACTTCATTTGTCCAACTTTCTACCATCACCACACAATTGACTACAAAGGTGAATGACATGGACGACAAATTTGAAGGGCGTTTCAATGCATTAAGTAATGACATCCGGACAGTGGAAGAACGGATAGAGGAAACCCGATCACGGAGGTCTGATCAAGGCAGTCAACTGGGAGAGTTCGGCCCTCGCCACGGAATGCTCATAGCTGAACAGGAATTGGAGGAGATCGAGCAACAGCTGCGGCAACCTCCGCCTGCTCAAGCTCCGAGGCAACCAGCACTACCAATCAATCCTCCAAACCCAGTTGCACCTCCTCCGAATGTACCTCTTCAGGTTGCACCTCCTCTGGTAGCACCACCACCGTTTGTACCCTCGCCTGTTGCACATGCACCAGTTGTTCCTCCGCCAGTGCCTGCTGGACATCTGAGAGCCGCTATTCGAAACGTTCCGCGTGAAGAAAGAGGTCGAAGAAATCATGACTATGACTACGACCATGGTCGTGTCATTCCAGGACACAGAAGGGATCAACATGACCCAGATGAGCCCGACCTGCGAGGCTTGAAACTACATATTCCTACCTTCAGAGGAGCAGGTGGGCCAGATGAGTTCCTTGACTGGAGGGATGCGAGAACTGTGTTTTCAACTGCACAACCATTCTGATATAACCAAAATCAGATTGGCTGCGAGTGAATTCAGGGATTATGCCCTTACCTGGTGGATCAATCACAACCGCATCCGAGCCATACGACAAGAACCTGACCTTGAAACGTGGGAAGAATTGATGATAGAAATGGACCGTCGCTTCATACCCAATAACTATAGGATGGAATTATACATGAAGCTACAGGACTGTGTCCAAGGAAACATGCCTATAGACGAGTATTACAAGGAGTTAGAGTACATCATGATGAGATCTGCGGTACGGGAGGACGAAGGACTATTTATCACCCGTTTCATCGAAGGATTGAGGCCCGACATCCAGAAGGAGATGAAGCTGAGGCATTATGAGGATTTGCAGGAGTGCATCCATCTTGCTACCACATTGGATGTTCAAATGAAGCAAGAGCGAAGCCGCCAGCACTCCAGTTCACATTCTCACCCGCTAAGGCAGTGGAGTTCAAGGCCTGAAGCTGACAAGCATAAATCCTATCCCAGGGATGACAAAGGGAACAAGCCCTGAGGCTTCGAAATTGGCAAGGACTTCCGAACTGATAGGAGAGATGATCGAAGGCCTCGAGAGCCAGATAGATATCGACCCAAAAGGGAAGATAAATAAATAATTTGTTATAAATGTCGCCAGCCTGGCCATATTTCTCCTAATTGCCCTAATGTGCGCAGAGCTAATGTAGTTACCACTGAAACAGGTGATTATAGGATTGTGGGCTTTGAAGAGGATAAGGCCGAAGATGAAGATGAAGAAAGGGAAGCAGACAAGTTCGGGTATGGCAGTGACGACTCAGCTGACGAGTGCATCAATCAAGATGAAGTTCGTCTGCCCAACTTAGTCGCAATGAGAGTGTTGAATACCGAGAAGCAGATTGACAACCCCGACAAAGGACTTGAACAGAGGGAGAATCTATTTCACTGTTATGGGGAAATTTGTGGGAATCTGACTTCTATTATTGTTGATAATGGTAGTTGTACGAATGTAATAAGTCTTTATGCTATTAGAAAGATGAAAATACCTACCGAAAACCACACTCGTCCATACCAACTCCATTGGATGAACGATAGTGGGAGTACGAAGGTAACCATGCGAGCTAAAGTACCACTGAAAATAGGGACTTATTATTTTGAGAATGTCATGTGCGACGTTGTACCAATGACGGCTTATCACTTACTCCTCGGTCGTCCTTGGATGTTTGACAAGTCAGTCATGTACAACGGTCGTAAAAATTCTTTGTGTTTCCTGCACAGGGACAAAAGAATAGCTGTCAAGCCATTATCTATGGCCACAGTTCATGCTAATCAGAAGACCCTGTTGGAGAACATTAAGAAGGAAGATGCTGAATATCAAGAGAAGAGGAAAGGTAAGGCTAAAGTGGGCCAACAAACTCCAAAATCTAATAGTGCCATTGCTTTTGCATATCAACGTTTGCTGACCACCAGAACAGAATTTCAGGAGGCTATACAGGAACCAGGATTCTCAGGTTACTGTCTCTTAGCCTTTGTTAAACCAATTGTTTGTGTTAATGAAACAGTTTCTGCTGCACCTGAAGTGCCAATTGAATTTTGCAGGATGCTAGACCGCAACAAAGACGTGTTTCCGGATGAAGTACCCGCGGGACTACCTCCCATCCGAGGGATCGAACATCGCATCGACTTTGTTCCCGGGGCATCCATACCGAATAGGCCAGCGTACAGAATGAACCCTGAAGAAACGAAAGAAATTCAGAAGCAAGTCCAAGAGCTTTTGGACAAAGGCTGGGTTCGGGAAAGTCTGTCTCCCTGTGTTGTGCCCGTTTTACTCGTACCAAAGAAGAACGGGACTTGGAGGATGTGCGTGGACTGTCGAGCAGTGAATGCAATCACAATCAAGTACCGCCATCCCATTCCAAGGCTCGATGATATGTTGGACGAGCTAGGTGGAGCGAGTATCTTCTCGAAGATTGACCTGCGAAGTGGCTACCACCAGATCAGAATGCAGCTCGGTGATGAATGGAAAACAACCTTCAAAACCAAATTCGGGTTGTATGAATGGCTGGTGATGTCGTTTGGGCTTACAAACGCACCATCTACGTTCATGAGATTGATGAATGAGACATTGAGGATTTATATTGGCAAATTTGTTGTAGTGTATTTTGATGATATACTTATTTACAGCAATTGCCTATCTGATCATGTCTCTCATGTGGAACAGGTTTTGAGGAAGCTGCGAGGAGCCCAACTGCCATGGATCTTAGTTGAATTCTATGGATAAAATGGAAAATGGAAAAACAAGGAAAAATGAAGAACAAGGGATAAGGAGACTACACAATGAACTTGAAGTTTGAAGGCAAACACCCCTCCAATATGATGAACCCCTTCCTCCCTTCAAGCATCCAAAGTGTTAATCGATCGAGGTGTCTCATTTCTCGATTGATAGCCACGGCCAAGTTTGATCGGATTCATGATTTGAGAGAAAAATGCTCTCGGTAATGACCTTTGAAAAAGATGATATATTTCATTCAATGTTCAAAAGTGAAATACAAGAATAGGGGAGGCCACTATTTATAGGTGGCCAAAACCCTAACCCTAAACACTAGAGTTCAAATAATGCGAAATAAAACTAAGCAAATAATACTAGTTAGGATCACCTAAGTGATGCGGTTTGTGGCATCAATGCGGTTTACATGAACAATACCGCATTGATGTGAAATAAAATAAAGTAGCAAAAATAGGCAATGAGAAATAATGGAAGTAATGCGGAAAACACGATGCGAAATCCTGGGAGCCATGCGATATGGGCGATGCGAAATCCATAGGCAGATGTGGAATACTTGATGCGAATTAAATCGATGCGATTTATACCGCATTGGGAAACCGCATTGAGCTGGTCTTCAAATTCCTCTAAGGCATTGGTGGCGATGCGAATTTAGACAATGCGAAATAGCTGATGCGATGCGGTTTAATACCGCATTGCTTATTTCGCATCAAAGGATCTTGCAATTTCTTCAAGGCATGTGCAATCGATGCGGTTTATACCGCATCGCGTATTTTGCATCGACTGAGCTTCGGAATTTCGCTAAGGCACGGGGGTCGATGCGGCTTAATATGGCGATGCGATTTATTCCGCATTGCCTATTCCGCATCGAGCCTTCATGGTTCGCACCAAGGCTTGCTGGCTCCGACCACCTTGCGTCTGACTGGGTCCACTGGCCTCCACTATTCCGGCGTTGACCGGCCGTTGTCCGGCGACTTTTCCGGCAACCTCCAACCGAAGTCCGGCGAGATTCCGGCGAAGTTCCGGCGAAGCTCCGGTGACGGCAGTTGACTCCGGCGACGGTGGCGTTGACCGTGAACCTCCTTGTTGACCTCTTTATGTGGATTTCATCTGTATTTGCATCCGGAGGTCATTCTGCTTCTGGTTCAGTTCAGCAAGGTGGGATCCATGTTACTGGATCCCAGGTCTGTCTGCTCCCACTCAATCACAGTGCTCCCATTGACTTGATCTGCTCGGCCTCTGGACTGCTCCCATTTGTCTGATTCCTCAGATAGCACTTAGGCAATAACAGTCAGGAATCTCTTAGCACGTTGTTTTGAGCAGGGTCGTTCCGGGATGGTCAACGCTGTTGACTTGGCTCCCATGCCATATAGGGTTTGAATTGAGATACTAGGCCGACCCACGGCAAAATACAGCGGAGCATACATGTTGGAAGGAAAAAGAATAGGGACAACCGAGTTCGAGTCGGCCGAGCTCGAACCAGAAAGGGAAAAGGCAAAATGGAGTGAGGTGACGAACATATTCCGAAGCGGACACCAGACTTCAAGGCACAAGATCCCATGAAGACAATCAATGTCGGAACAGAAGAAGCTCTTAGAGAGATCCCAATAAGTGCAAACTTATATCAACACGTGATCAACCGATTGTGGAGCATAGGCTGCCTATCAAGGAGGGGTTTACGCTATATAAACAACCAGCAGGAGGGCATCACCCGAAATTGTCCCAAAATTTAAGGAAGAAATATAGAAATTATTAGCGGCCGGGTTTCTTAGGCCAGCTAAGTATGTAGAATGGTTATCAAATGTTGTACCAGTGATAAAAAAGAATGGGAAGTTGAGAGTGTGTATTGATTTTCAAAATCTCAATATAGCAACTCCCAAAGATGAATATATGATGCCTATTGTCGATTTATTGATTGATTCGGCCGCAAAACAAGGAATGTTATTCTTTATGGATGACTATTCTGGATACAACCAAATCTTTATGGCCAAAGACGATGTACACAAGGTTGCATTCAGATGCCCTGGAGCCATTGGGATTTATGAATGGGTGGTCATGCCATTTGGCTTGAAGAATGCAGGGGCTACGTACCAAAGGGCCATGAATTATGTCTTCCATGACTTAATAGGAGATTGTGTGGAAGTCTACACCGATGATGTCATGGTCCGATCAAGGGATATAGAAAACCATTTGGCCGATTTAAGAAGAGTATTTGCAAGGATGAGGCTACATGGAGTCAAGATGAATCTAGCCAAGTGTGCTTTTGGAGTACAGGCAGGAAACTTCCTAGGGTTCTTGGTGCATAACAAAGGTATAGAGGTAGATGCAAATAAGACAAAGGCTATCCAGGAAGCGAAACCGCATCATGATAAGAAGAGTCTGCAGAAGTTTTTAGGCCAGATCGGTTTCTTGAGAAGATTCCTGGCTAACGTGGCCGGAAAGGGAAAACCATTGACCAATCTGCTAAGATTAAAGAAAGAAGAGGAGTTCAGATAGGGAGATGACCAACAGAGAGCCTTTGAACAATTGAAGCAAGCTTTGATCAACCCACCCGTGTTGGTTCCTCTAGTCCTCGGCCGACCACTAAAATTGTACATAGCGGCGGCCGAAAAAGTCAATAGGAGCATCGCTCGCTCAGGAGGACAAAGAAGGTAGGGATCGGGCAATCTATTATTTAAGTAGAATTCTCAAGGATGCAGAACTCAGGTATTCGCCGATTCACAAATTGTGCCTAAGTCTATACCATGCTTGCCAGAAATTAGAATACTACATTCGGCTGAGACAGGTAGTGGTTGTGGCCATAGTCGATATAGTTAAAATCATGATGAATGATTCGGTTAGTAGCCAAAGAATGGCTAAATGGGCCATGAAGTTGAATGCGTACGATTTAAAGTACCAACCACTAAGGGCTATGAAAGGACAAGTGGTGGCCGATTTCCTAGCGGATCATCCGATGCTTCCGATAGCAGAAGATACTGCAAAAGGGATTCAGCCGATTGAAGGAGACAAAATAAGATTAGTATACCTACAACCATGGACGATGATGTTTGATGTATTGAAAGCAGCCTCAGGTGTCGGAGCAGGCTTCACACTACATACACCGGAGGGAAAAGTATACAAATATTATATACAATTGCCCATGTCCTACACCAACAATCAAGCAGAGTACATGGCATTGATGTCCGGATTACAACAGTTGAAAAAAGGAAGGGGTTAAGACTATAATAATTAAGGGGGATTCTCAGGTAGTTATTCAGCAGTTACTTGGGGATTTTTCTATTAAAGCTCACAGTTGATTTGGTTGTATGAAGAGGCAGTTGACTTGTTAGCGGAGTTTGATGAAGTGTACATAGAGTATATTCCAAAGAAAAGAAAACGAATTGGCCAATGAGTTGGCCAAACACGCTGTGAGATACAGGATATTGCCAGAGGCATGTAACATTGAGGTGTGTTCGGCCAAAATTGAGAAGGCCGAATGGATTAAGGAATTAGTACGAAATCTAGAGGATCCAGCCGAAGCCAATCCATCCGAAAAGCGAAAAGCGATGGATTATATCATAATAGGAGGACTACTCTTTAAACGAGCTATCGATGGAGTACTACTCCGATGCGTGGGAAAAGAAGATTCTAAGAGAGTAATGGGCGAAGACACGAGGGAATATGTGGTGCACATCGAGCTGGAAAATCAATGAAGTGGAGTATTATTCGGCTAGGATATTACTGGCCGAATATGGGAGTCGATTGTGAAAGATATGCAAAGGGATGTCGTGATTGTCAAAAGCATGGGCCGATTCAGAAACTACCGGCTGAAGAATTGCATATCATGATTAAACCATGGCCATTTTGAGGCTGGGCCATGGATATTATTGGAAGCTCCTAAAGAGACATAAGTTCATTTTAGTGGCTACAAATTATTTTACAAAGTGGGCCGAAGCACAGGCTTATGTCAATATTTCTCAAGAGGAGGTTATCGAATTCATCAAAAGACAACTGATCTATAGATTTGGAATTTCACAAACGATTCTGACGGACCGAGGAACTATTTTTGTCGGAGATAAAGTTAAAGTCTTTGCTGGTGAATATGGAATAAAGATTGTTCATTCATCCCCATACTATCCACAAGGAAATGGGCAAGCAGAGGCTATATACAAGCAATTAATATGAATTATTAAGAAAATAATTGAAGATCAGCCGAGGAACTGGCATGAGAATTTGTACGAAGCATTATGGGCTTATCGGAATGCTAAGACTCCAGCCACTGGGTTCACGCCATTTCGGCTAACTTTATGGGATGGATGCAGTACTACCGGCCGAAATAACAATACCAACTTTGAGAACAAGTCAAGCAGACCAATTTTTGGCCAAACAATATGATCAAGCAATGAGGGACGAATTATTAGATCTTAATTCCGATCGGGTTGAAGCATTCAAGAATTTGCAGAAGAATAAAGATGTTGTGGCCGATTGGTATAATAAGAGAATCCGAATTAAACGTTTTGAGGTTGATGATTTAGTTTAGAAAGTTATATGGCCACCCAAATAGAAGGATGGCTGAATGGAAAAGTGGAGCCCCAATTGGGAGGGGCCATTTATTGTCCAGACGAAGTTGCCGAACGGAGCATACATGTTAATAGACGAAAATAGAGAACAAATGATAAATCCAATTAATGCAAGGTACATGAAAAAATATTATGCTTCAGTATGGGATTAAACAGAAAAAGTAAACATTTTATTCTAAGGACGAAGGTTACAAAGAGAAGCTACTTCGGCCGAAGAGGCGTGGGTAGTCCGAAATTACAATATACAAGGGAAACGTCCTAACCTATCGCGGCATAAAAGGACCTGAAGGATTATATTAAACAACCCTACCTTATATAAAGTCGCTAAGATACATCGGCGGAACCAAAAGCGGTTCTGGGACCGATTATTAGAAATGGTTACGCCGATTGTTCCAACCACCGGGCTTCAACCGCTGGGGGCACTAGAACGAATAGTAAAACGTCCCAGAGATAGAAGTCGAGCTCAAGTATAGCCTCCCCAATATCTCAGTTGGGTTGGGGACGGATACTGTCGAGACAACAACCAAGGTGGTGGAAAAAAGGAAAAAATGCAGGAATCATTGAGGGCAATGAATCCTCCATTACGTAAGATCCGACCGGATATGAAAACGCAAAGTAGAAAAAAGTCTTGCCAGCATGGCCGTCGAGATCCTTATTTGGAAAAATATTCAAGGATCCTCCCCCGTACGAATACGGCGGCGGAGACATTAGCTGAGTTCGTGTTGCACGAGCGGAGATTTTTCGTACCACGCTTGGAAATCCTTGCGAGAAGATATGTCCTGGGCACCATGGAGGCACTGGTAAAAAGTGATCGATGGGAAGGAGAGAAAAAGCCGTGCTCACAATCAATGGATGAGTAGGCATGTTGAGCAAAGAAGATTGTGAATAGGGGAGCCTGAGGAGTTATGGTATTTATAATGGGAGATAATAGCTGCGATTAGCAAGGAGGAAGAAAGGATCAATATTAAAAGCTATTTATGGGAAAACGTTTTGATTGATTCTCGAAAAAGCTGTCACCAATTAAAGGCTGCCGTAAAGAGGCCCAGATATCACGGGATTTCTGACGGAATGTATGCAACAGAAATAAGTAACGCAAAATAAAGATACGATATGGATATAAAAGATCAATTGTACACACGTCGACCGAAGGAAGCACGAATTGGCCGACCTACAGTAGTAATCCAGAATCGGAAGTCGGCCAAAAGGGTGAAAAGCCAACACATACAATCTAAAAATTATCAAAGTATTCACAAATGGTCAAGCAACCTGATATACATGAAAAAGATCAGTGATCCTCACTATCGTCAAATTGCACATCTTCATCAAGGTCTTGAAGGGCGCCAATTTGAGGGTTAACCGGGGGAGTAGGATCCGCTGCAGAAGAAGGAATAGCCTGTGATACGTGAGGAAGTGGATGGTGAGCTGTCGTGACACCACCATCAGTAGAATGAGGAGATGGCAGAGAGTCAGAAGCGTTCATAAAGAGAGCAGATTTCCTTAAGAAAAAAGATTAAAGTAAGATAACGTGTAGTTAGGAGAAAACAAAGGGAGTACTCGAAAAAAGGAATACCTGCAGAAGCTTTTGAAGAAGAAGGAGTGTCACGAGGTGGGGTGGCCTCAACCTCCGAAGGATATAGAGGAAAGATGTCTGGTTGAGGAATGATATAAGCAGTAGGTTTGCCACCCAGATTGTGGATAACTGAATCAAGCTGTTCGGCCAAGACTTGAGTCTCAAACCAATTTTCTTGAAAAGAGCCTAAAATATGGTCATTAAAACTAGCCCTTATGGCAAGATAAGAGGCACTTCGCTGAGAATCTAAGAGTTTAGCCTTGGGAGCTTCAGCCGACCTCTATAGTTGCTTGATCGAATGCTTCAAGTTGGCCGACTCCTTCCTAGCTCCATCTAATGCCGACTTCAGTTCTATCTCTTTCAGTTGAAGTCTGGCTATTTCTTGTTGGGTAGAAGAAAGTTCTTTGGAAAACTTAAGTTTACGAGAACTTATTTCAGAAAGAGTACCCATGCGAATCCGATATTCAGCCGAACACTTATCAAACTCGACTTGAGAAGAAGGTATAGCTTCCCATTCGGCTAAGAGTTTGTCCTATGTAACTACATGCACTGAGAGCTCCTGGTCCAAGGAGAGAACAAACTTAGTGATCGCCTGAAGAGTGGCATCCAAGTTCAGGGAAACAGCCTCATCATGAAAACGTTGATCAAGGTGAGATAAAAGGAGCAGAATAGGCTTCGGATACACGAACTCCACATCACGCTGACAGGTAATCATATTGCATAATCGCCCCAAGCAATTTCCCAGATGAGATGAAAGATCTGATGGAAGGGGAGATGACAGGGGAGGAGAAAAGAAATCATCCAGAACTTGTCAATCAGGGAATGGAGATGGAGGAACCTGACCAGCAGAAGCCTCACCAAGGACATCAGACATTACTGGTAGAGCCGCTACAGCCGAAGTTCGAATAATCACTGGTACTTGGGAATCAGAAGGAACCTGAAAGAAGCGAGAAATAAGTCAAGACGCAGTACGGGGAAAATATAACCAATAAATTTAATATACTATCACGTGTACAACATGAGCTCTTCCGAGAGGTGAACGTGATGATTGTTTTCGAGTTTTAGCAGGAAGGAAAGAAGTCATTGAGTTAGCCGAAGGATCAATGATTCTCTTTCGGCTGGAGATTAGTGTAGGCACAGGGGAGGTAGAGGCCGAAACTGCATTAGACGAGTCGCCCTCCTTCAAGACTATGAAAAGAATAGTAATTAGAGAAACAAGGCATCAAGAATATAAACAGGTATATGAAATAAAAAGATTACCATCACAGGAAGGAACGATGAAGACCGGTTTCGATTCTTCCTCACAAGAGAGTCGGAGGATTGAGAGCGCGGTGATGGAGAGGAAAGTATTGGAGAAAATCCACACTGACGTAAAAGAGGGTTGAGAGCGGCGCTGAAATAAGTACGGGCAACGCTGTCCCACCAATTTTGGAAGCGAACCGTGGATAAACCCGCACGAACAACAAATTTTGGGACGTCAAAGGTGATGAGGCACCGGTTCCAAGTTGCACAGTGTTCTCTACTAGTCGAGGCAGAAAGTTGTTTGTCAATACGATAAGCTACCACTAGATCCTGAGCAAAGCCAAGCTGACGGCTTACTAGGTGAGGGTTATATATTTCGACAGGAATGGTTGCATTAGCAAGGGCAGTAGAACCATTGAAGATGGGACGAGGAAGGATACACCTATTCCAGATTTGAGCTAAAGGTCGATCAAGAAGGTCGCCAAAAGGAGAAGTTGCGATGCCTATAATCTAATTAAAGTTGGCCTTCTTGTACGAATAGCTGGAAAAAGCTTGATCTATTGTTGGACCCATAAAATAACCGATCCATTGAGGAATCGACATATCAGGGAGAGGTAATCGGAGCAAAGGGATACTAGTCGGGTTATCTGGGTGAATATCAAAAGAAGGGAAGCTGGATATATCCCTGAAGTGCGAAACTAGCCATAGATGAAGAAACCAAAGAGGGCCACGGGCTTTGTCCGTAAGGCCGTCTTCCCAACCAACAACATAGGTCGACATACCCAAATACAGACGAGCGAGGAAAAAGTCGGCCAGAGGTAAACGAGTTTTATTAATAATTTCGTAACTTAAGGGATAGTTTTCAAGAAGAAGAGCCTTAGAGGGGGCGCACTAGAAGAACCGGGTAATGAAGTACATCATGAAGGCAAGAGGCTCTTCTCTATGGGGTTCGGCCGAATCTGAGCCACTTTGATGAGAAATGATCCAACTACGGTAAGTATTCTTAAAAGAAAAACCAATAGTCTTTTTCTTCGACGGATCATAAGACGCCACCCCAAAGTTGTCCCCCCTAATAAGAATATTCAAAAGGAGCTTGACGTCTTGGATCGTAGGGGTCATCATACCCAAGGGAAACAGAAGCAATTGACTGTGGAATTCCAGAAGCACAAGAGCGCCTGAACGGGGCGAAGATCAGTCGGGAAAGGTTCAATGCTAAGCTGGATTAGGTGAAGGAGGCCTGCATCAAACCAAGACATACGACAATGGGGTTCTATGATGATACCAATCCACGTATTTAGCGGACGCCGCATGCTAGATAATGAGTGACGGAACAAAAAGCTTGGAGGAAAACCATGACGCGTATAGTGGAATGGTCCGATTCTCAAAAATACGGACAGTATACTCGTTATCTTCTTTGGGAATCCCTAGTGGACCTAAGGAGTAGAAGCCCTCGGGGATGCGTCGGACTGCTGAATGAGAAGCAGATGATTTTTCGATCTTGGTAATCTGAGAAGAATGAATGACTGAGAGAGAGAAGAGGGGAGAGTGAAGAGAAAGAGAGGGGAATTTCTCGGGAGAGAAGACGGTTACGAGAGGAAAGAGATTAGAAAAGACGGCTTAATGATGACAACGATTGGGATACGCGAAAGAAATAGTAGCTGGATATTTTGGAGATCGTGTTGGCAGGAAGGGGGACCAACTACTTGGGCCATTTTTATCCGAAAATGAGCCAAAGTAAGGAGGGCATCTGTTGTGACCATCCAGTTTGATGGGTCAAGATGGGCCAAATAGTTGTGCCATAAAGAATAAACATCTGAGGCCGGGGGTGAAAGGGAAAATAATTGAGGCCCAGGTCCAAGAACCGAGAAATATGGATCAGACCAGAAGCTGAAGATAGGTCCGGCCAAAACGAGAATAAGCAAATTTGGCCGAAAGGAGAAGAGAAGCAGATCGGCTCTGGAGGCGATCAGAGAGCGGTTATTCAGCTCCGCCATTACGACTATAAATAAGAGGTGCTAGACACCTGAGCGGCAAAGACCAATCCAATCCAAATTTCCTTTATGTCAATTTACTTCCTTGTATCTTTTACTGCTTTCCTTTACCAGCTTTCCTAGATTTTAGCTTAGTTGATAGCGGTTACTTCCTCGAGTTCGCCGTTGTTTCTTAACAACAGGTAGACTTCGACCTTATGTTAGGGATAATCAGCCGTTGTTTCTCAACAATTGGTAGATTTCCCCTTTTTTTCCTGTTTTGATGTTGTATTAGATTCAAATTCAGTCAAGTTTCAATGCATTATTGAATTCCAGACTCGTAATCGGTTTGATCTTTTTTCGATAGCCTCTCGTGAGGAGAAAAAGGTCCTTGGCACGAACCAGTGGCCAAACACGCACCAAACCATTTTTTCGGTTTGGTTTGTTTTGGTTTGAAATGCTAAAATTATTTGGTTTGGGTTGATTTTTTCCCAAACCATTTTTTTGTGGTTTAGTTCGGTGCCAAACCGCATCAAACCAAACCGTGTAGACCTTGAACTCACTCATATCTTTCAGAAACCACAAATAATCTATAGGCTTACTCAAAAATAATAATTAAAAAAATTGTGATATGATGTGTCTCATGCTTAATTCTTATTATGTTTATCAAAGTGAACTTCAAAAAGAAGAATATGTAAAAATAAACTAATATTGTTAAGATTAAAAATAAAAATAATTTTTAAAGTTTAATTCATTAAATATAGGCACATCTCTTTTTATGTTAAAAATGATGTCTAAAAATGGGAAAGACTAAATAAACTACAGAAAGTTGGCGGAGAAAGGAAAAAGCAACTAAACCCTCTTAGAAGCGAGGGAACCAAACTCCCACCGTATTTGCACCTACAAGCGGCTTGACATCATCAGGCGAAAAATTATTAAAACGTTCTTTTAATAAAATTATTAAAACGTTCTTTTAATAAAATTATCTTTATCTATTTCATATTCACCCCATAATATTCAATTTCTTTTAATAATGTATATTTTTTCGGTAGTAAAAGAGGATCAACAACCAATTTATTCAAAAGATTGTCATACATATAGTACTTTCGAATCAATTTGGTTACACTACAACCCCTATATAAGTATGCATATGCAGACATCATAAAAACTATATTTGGCATCACAAAAAATATTTCCCCCGTCACACAAAACATATCTCTCATCACACACAAACACATAATTTCATTCAATACATAATAGTATAACACATATATCACATAAAGGTTGTCTGTATATGCAGGTATTTGCACCCGGGTCCAGTTGCGGTATTGCCATAAAATTTGTTGTACAGTACAGATGCGCAATCATGACCCTTTATTTTCATCCAATGGCTATTATTGATTAAGGGTATAGTTGTCAAAAGAAATACTAATATTGTTGAATTGAGTAATAAATCTACATACCATATTCGGAGGCCATATTTTTATATTTGAATTTCTAAAATCTGATGAGATATTTAAATTCCTTACATCGAGTAGATTGATTTCCATATAAAGAACGTTCAAATCCGAGTTCATTTGAGAAAATTATAGCCATTTGAAGTTTTGCAATTTTCAGCAACAGAGTATGTAGATCTCAGCGACAAAGCCTACCCAATTCAGCGATGGAAGCTTCACAATTCAGCGACATGGTCTATGTAACTCAGTGACATGGCCTATACAACAAAGCCTACGCAATAAACTTCGAATGACCGTAACTTTTTCAAATGAACTCGGATTTGGATGTTCTTTATATGAAAATCTATCTACTCGATGCGGGGATTCTAAATATCTTATCAAATTTTATAAACTCCAAAAATATGAATAGCTCATATAATGACGTCGTTGAAATAAATAGAACTATGTCGCTGAAATGAATACAATTAATCGCTGAAATGCATAGGCCATGTATGGTATGTGAAGCTTTTCCATTCTCGGGCACCCATAAGCTAGGATCCCCGTTATGGTCTAGCAAAAGCGCACGGTATCAAGCTTGCAGTATTTATTTATTTGTCGGGGTCGTTCACTAGAGAGTTATACGATAGAAGCATTTTAATAACATTATGAATCTTAGATTGTCATATATACTCTTTGGTTTGTGTGATGAGTGATGATTATGAATAAAAGTCTAAAGCTCAAAAGTAAATGCAGTAAAGAAATAAGCAGTAAGAAGCAATATAAAAGAACAATATAAAAGAAAGTATTAAAATGTTGAGTGGATTATAAATTCGAGTTAAAGATGGACTAAGACAAATCAAACAAATAAGACCCCTACCTAAGTGATCATGCTTGACTGATTAAAGAAAATGAGTAGCTTAAAGAGGTGAAATAAATCCTTTATCTAAATCTGTTCATTCTTCATGTCTTCGATCATTTTCCCAAGACGAGTACTTGTGATCTAGTCTCATGACATTTTAAGCACTGAAATCATGAGATACCTATGCTAAGAGATAATCGGTCAGACTTATCTCTTGGCATAAGCTTTCAGAAATATCACTTAATCTGTTTCTTCCGGATTTAGATTAAGCCATTGAATACTCAAGGTCACGTCTATTCCATCTTATATTAGTCTGAACTTGTTGTTGTTCTCTTATTATCTTAGCAAGAAGATCATCTTATACTACTTACTTGGATGTCCTCTACAAGACATTAAAAAGCATGAATTTAAATCTATCATCCAAGGGTAGTATAAAACTCAATTCTTTCTCAAAATAATTCCAAGAAGTATTTATAAGAAATAATAATCCTGTAAGTATATCAAGATGAAATTGCTAATCAAAGTCCTTGACTTATCTGGATTACTCAGATTCGCACAGATGTATTAGCTTGAGAATTCTCTGTAAATAGATCTAAATACTCATGAATTGACTCAGGATTAATGAAATTCTGCAAGTCAATTAATCTCCTACCCATAGTATATGATTGATAAATCATAAATCTATGACCTCTGGAAATTAACCTTTTTAGATTCTCATTAATTCTTAAGACAAAAGATGGTTTTTGAAACATCTTTCCCTTTTAAGCGACATGTACCAAATGTCCATCTTCAGAGCAAGTTTGTTCTTTATTAACCTGAGCAAATAATGATCAAACAGATTCGTATCATCATTTCTACTCAATAAGATGATGCAAGTAATGTTGTGAGAATGAAAATATAGTGTAATTGTCTTCTGATGGGAGCATAATACTCAGCAGTAGGTCTGGGAAAAATCCCAAAATATTATGAGTATAAGTAGTAATATATGTATAAAGGAACGATGAGGGTTCTGCATCCTCTAAGAAAAATGCCAAGGTGCTCCCAAAATATAGATGGGGAACTAGACAGAATGTAGGGAATTGCTTCCCTTAAAAAGGATTTAAGAATCAATTCTGCAAAATATGTGACAAAGATAGCTCGCAGTAATTATCTTGGGGTTTAAAACTATGAACACCCTAATTTTCCGCATACTATATCTGAACAGCGTGGAGGGAGTTATTATTCAAAGAATGTTCATCAGATTGGATTAATACAGGAAATTAAGCTTCTCGCAATAAGATCTGAAAATAATGCGGCGAGGTCGTTTAATTTCCTTTTATATGATAGGTGATAGATTTATGCATATAGCGAGGATATGTCTGGTTTCCTTAGAAGGGAACCAATCTAGGATGTCACCTCAGATTATTCCCTCGCTTTGTTCAAGTGAATAAAGAAAGAGCTCTGATGTAACTTGTTTGAGAATTTAAGATGATAAGTTGTTCCTCGCATTGTCCCAGTAATGAGATAAAGCGATGACTTAAAATCTTGTAGAGGAAAATAGTAAGTTTAAGATATATTGAAGATCTTTCTCGCTATATTCCATATCTAGAGATATTGCGAGGAAGGTTTCTCAACCTTGAATAGGAAAATGAATGCCCATATTTTCAGTTCTCAAATATTATCACGCTATGTTTAACACTGCGTGAGTCTTTAGGAACTTCGTGAAGATTAATTCAATAACCTTTAATATTATCATCAAGAACCGCAATCTGATTAAGAATTTAACTGGAAATTATTCATTCAATATTCTGCAAATATATTCACAAACCCGAATTCTGCAATTCCAGAACTTCTAAGATACATGTATTCGCAAACATCTTCAGTTTGATGGTTTATGAAATGAACGAAATTATAGAAATTTAATGGTAAAGTTACCAAGAAATTCTGAATCTAGCAAATTATCGAGAATTGGAACATCTCTTTGCAGAATAAAAGAAATTGAACAATGAATTCAAATCAGGAAGTTAGAATTTCAAGCTATTTAGAAAACACAACTGAAAGTTTCAATTCAACATGCAATTCCCCTAATTTTGACCATCGTTCTTACTGATTCAGTCATGAAAATTCAATAATTGCGATCTAAAAGAGAAATTATTCAATATAACATATGATTTTCCTCCACAAATCATAGATCGTAACAAGAAATGTAAACGAAAACACCCGGAGATCTGAATTTCATCAGAAAATTGCGAATTCGATTCAATGAAGTCGAGAAAACAAGATGAATGATCATTGATGGGGTGGAAAAGATACATCCTGATTGCCATTCCTTTCTCCAGGAAATTTCCAAACTTAAACTAATCTATCGAACAAAAAATTAAACTAAACTACTAAAATCCATAACTCGAATCTGAAGAACAAAATCATAAATTGCAGAAAAGTAAAACCCTAGCTACCTACCTATTTCGCTCTAAAATGAAACAGGAGAAGTTGCGAAGTGTTTCTGTGTTCTCCAGCTTAGCTTGAGCTGATCCCCAGCGGGTCTATTTATGGCGTGTGAAAGTAACTGTCTCCGGCCTGAGTGTTAACTGCTCGCGCTCAGATTCACTTTCTCGTTCCACGCTTTGTCTCGTTCTCTTCTGTCAAAGCGAGAACTACACAATCTTCTTCAAACAAACTTCTTCTCACTATAGCTTATCCTTGCGCAAACTTAACTCGTCTCGCATTGTGACTTTGAATGTCACGTGAACTTCCAGACTTGACCAAATCTGCTTCACTGCTTCTCGCGTTAATCCTTCCTTCGCTCGCGACATAGACAAAGCTTCTTCCTCGCAGCACCAGTTTCCCTCCTGCTGTCAAGGCGAGACTTAGTTTTTACAAAGAAATGATGCGAGACAAAAAAATCCTAAATTCTAAATTCATTCCAACAATTTAAGCCATTTTCATGAATTTTCACATTCTTATCCTGATCCTAATCTTCCATGACTTTTGGCATTCTTTTCTCAGTTCTTTATATAATATCAAGGAAAATAAAATCAAAGATCATGTTCAGGACACAATTTTAGACGAAAATGATAGTCGAGAATGACTTTCATCACCATCCTCACATTTAGAACCACCTGTCCCCAAGTGCTAAGGAACTGCAAAGTTTTAAAGAACGAGTCTAAATCGTGGCCTCCAAAATTTAGAGTTAATATAAGATCTTCATTGAATCCTTTCCTTCTCTTTTCTAACTATTTCAAGCTTGACTCTTTCAACCAATTGATGCTTCATACCTGACTTCTAATTTACCAGACTCAATGAAAGTATTGGCTAGAGTGATTTCCATTTTTATGAATTATTGTATTGTCCCTTAGTCAGTCAGATTTTCTCCTTTCACGCTCAATCCTTTCCAACTTATGTGCATACCTTGTGCTTCTGAATCCTTGGCCAAAAGAATAAAGTTTTTTTTTTTTTTTAATTATCAAGGGGTGGCTCTTCCTGGCTTTCAATAGCTTGGTTTCACATTATTAGGAGGAGTCGTATGGCCTGACATTGCAGATGAAACTTTAACTCCCCTGCCCTTGACTTTGCTCTTTTAGAGTTTTTCAACCCATAAGTCAGAGGGGCAGCTATGCCAGCTACTTATATCCACATTATTTTACCACGTTTGTTTCTGAAGTTACCCTTGTTTTGGCTTTGGACTCATACTTCACTTAATATGCATACTCATCTTTCAAGAGAGACTAGATTGGATCAATCTTTCTAATCTTAGTCCAATTTATTGATTATGGTATGCAAATCACTCAAGTTAATAAAATCACAGAGTCCTCAAATTATTCGTCTGGTAATGACATCAATCAATCTCAAAATACTTAGCTTTCAATAGTTATCAAAGCGGTTTGGATACAATGAGAATCTATAAAATGTATATATTTGTCATTAGCCACTTAGACTTAGTCTTCTACTTCTTTAACAACTTCCTATCGCACCCCGGATCCAAGTTGTCTCAGCTTCTACATCAAAATTAGCATAGAATTCCCTGGTCAACTCCGCATACCCGCACTTGTTATTGTGCCGCATGAAGATGTACCATTCATTGATCATTCTCCAGTAATTAATACACTTATGGTTCAAGTACTTTGGATGGAATCCTTTGTATGGAACAATCATTTTAGACATCTTCAAATAGTTTCCCATTGCCTCTTTTCTTCCATTGAATTTAATCTTGATTTCCTCCTCTGTAAACTCAGTCTTCTTCTCAATGCTGTCAGGAATTGACAGTCTTACTTTAGGACTATTCTTTCCCCAGTAGCTTAAAGGCATGAGCTCTGGAACTTCTTTTCCAGGAGAAGATCCTTCAGAAGTATCTGATTCACTTCCTTCAGATTCCTGTGCCTCTCCCTGATCATCTCCTACAGCTTCCTCTTCTTCATCACCTGGTTGATTTTCTTCCTGGATAGGTTCTACATTCTCTTCTTGATCCTCCACAGTTTCGGTACGATGAAGATCATCAGTATCTGAACCAGGTATTACTGAAGTGCTTGTATCTATCCTTTCAGTTATCTGCAAGCTCTGCTGATTCAGTGTTTCTGTAGGTTCTTCTGATTCTGGCTCTGGCTCTGGCTTTGGTTCATTCAAGAAGAGTGGGATCTCAGTAGATTCTGAAATGAATACTCCTTGACTTGCCAAATGCTCTTCCAATTTATGCCTTTGGTCTTCAATCCATAAAGGGTCTTGCAACCTAGAGATTTCTCTCTGAGCTACCTCATTCCTGATTGGAGATTGTAAGATCCACTGGTTAAGTTGATTGTCAGCCAAAGTTTGTCTTTATACTCTGATACACATTTGGATCAACCAAGTATTCTTTCTGCTGTTCTTCTCTGACAACTTCTTCTTCATAAAGAACCATTTGCTTTTCTTGGTTATTCTGAGATTCATTTCTTTGGACTTCTTCTCTGTAGGCCTGAAGTGCTAGTGAACTTGGTTCCACTTCTTCCCCAGAGTTAACCTGATGTTTTACTTTATCTAGCTCCAATTCAAGCTTATCTGCATAATCAGTTGCTTGTTCCTTGGTAGTTTGTGCATTACCTTCTTCTCTGGCCAGCTTCCTGTATTTCTTAATCAATCCTTCCAAAGATGTGCTCATATTTCCCACAGTGATTCCATTTAGGTTCAAGTCATCAAACTCTTGCAAATCTTTGATCAAACCTTCTTGAATTGTATCTCCCACTAATTCATTGACTTGATCCAGAACTTCTTGGTCAACTGGATCCTGTTCTTGTGATAAATTCTGTTTCGATTGATGCACTTTGCTGAGCGAGTTGTCAGCTTCCTGAGTAGGTTTCTCAACAAATTTATCATCTTCTTTTTTTTGGCAATTCTTCCAGATCAACCTGACTTCCAGCTAGAGTTTGATTTACTTGTGCCTGCTGTTCTCTATCCTTCCCTTCTAAATTTTCTTCTGGAATGGCTTCAGTATATTGAGATTGCAAAATTGGATCTTGATATTCAACAATACAAGTTCTCCATCCCTCAGGATCAATGTCCCCTACTTCCAGATCTTTAAAAGGTACAAGTTCCAATCCTTTTGTGGATAATATCTCTGGTTTGCATTCTTCATCTCCAATATAAGTTACTATGGCTTGCTGGACTCGCAGAGTTGGTTTCACCTTTTTCCTCATCAGAACTGATGTCATGGACTACAAGCTTTGATTTCCTGGCCTTCATCTTTATCTTGAATTTCTTTACAGGTTTCTCAGGCTCCTTTTCTTGCTGCTTCTCCTTCTCAGGAACAGTTTCTTGTTGTACTACCTCTTCAGGAGAGGGCTCCTGCTGTTTTGAAGAAAACTTTTCCTTTCTTCTATAGACAACAATGTCCTTCTTTACCTGAGATGGTTGTAATAATTCTTTTTCTTCCTCCATCAGTTGCTCTGATTCTGGAGTTCCTCTTTTCAAATCCAAAACCTCTTTAGTGGTTAACTCATCTTCATGTTTCCTCTTCTTAGAGGGTTGGCCAGTCTTTCCAGATTTATGCTTCTTCACCCTACTCCCACTTCTTCTCTTTCTTGCCGCAAGAGTTTCTTCTTCTGAAGAACTTGAACTGGAAGTATGTAGCTTTCTCTTCCTGGTAGACACTTTCTTCTTACCCTTTTTCTCTTGAGCTTCCATAAATTCTTCGAATTCACGGTTTCTCTTTTTCTGTTCTTTTTTAAATCGTTCAGCAAAAGCCTGTAATTCCAGATCAACTTCCTGAAGTTCTTCATTTCCTTCTACAACCCTCTGGGATGCTTCAATTGTTCGTATACTATCAAGTCTCTTTTCTTCATCTGTGCTGTCCTCATCAGAGGGACTTTTCTTGATATAGAAGTTCTTACCTAAACCTTTGAGCATCATGTTCATCCCCTTTCTGTTCAGATACTTTTCATTCCATTTATCCCAATCATCGATGATTACCTGTTGAATATTTCCTTGTGTCTGATCAGTGTAAGCTCTATGCTCCTTGTATGCGTTTTCTCTGCACATACTATCATATCTGATATACTTCTCAATGAATTCCTTCTTTCTCTCCTGAACAATTTTCATGAACTTCTTGCTGGAGAGGTGGAGGTAATCTCTTCATGATCTTATGGGGTCTATTTGTAATGAGAATATCTGCATCTGCTGGTGTTATTACTGGGGCTGAAATTTTCCTGAAATTCTTAATAGGTTCCAAACCTTCATTTATGACAGACTCTCTGAAGATATTCCTGACTATGTTTTGTGGTGTCTGTTTTGCATCTGACCTCTGCTTCCTGTTCTTCCCTGTTCTCTCAGCTTCTCTTTCTTCTGCATCCTTAACCTATACCTGTTGTTTCGACATTAGATCAGCAAAATCCTCTAGTGGAAACTGTTCATCAGGTTTCCTCACTAGCCCTGGTCTAAGGATTCTTTTCCTAAGATTCTCCCCTTTAGCCCATTCATTCATATGTCTTATCCAGTTATTCCTGGCTTCCTGAATGGTCCTAAGAACATGTTTCCATTCCATCTTGCCTTGTTTAGCTTTCTGAAAATGAGGCTCAAGGGCATGTCTCAGATTGATCCGAGCATCAATGATCCTATCTAATGCCAAATTTGTCAAGAAATTTTGTTCAATAGACCCCTTCTTATTCAAGAATGCTGGAGGCATATATGCTCGGAGTGCCTGTTGTGGATCATAGACTCGGGCATTCCGGATTTCTTGGAGTTTACAGCAATATTTTGTGAGTCTTTTCACATACTTAGGCAATGGTTGGGGATCAAAGTAATCCAACTCCAATCCTATTTGATCCTTTGGGTTGATGATTCTATAACATTCATGGTTCCATTCAGCCATACATTTCTTCTCCACTTTTAACAGTCTTTCAAGTCTAATTTCGTTGGGGAGATGTTTGTCATTAATAAGATTGATCATTTGTTGATCCGAGAAATGGCTCATCCTATCCCAGAATGCAGCTTCCAAGTCAATCGTCAGTGATTCCTTATCCTTAGCAGGTATAAGTTGAATCATCAGCGAATTGACATAAAATATTGAAGGTGAGATTTCCATTCCTACCCATCCACAGCATTTCTGTATCTGTTTCACCATTTTAGCTGTTCTCTTGTTTTTCCAGAATGATTGTTCTTTCTTGTCTGACTCAACACCTCGAGCTTTGAGTTCTTCAAAAGTCATCTGATGAATCCTTTAAAGAGAAATAAGAGAAACCGATTAAATCAGGATCACCATCCTCACATTTAGAGTCTTGCTCTAAATGTGAAGGTGTGAATAGAGAACATAATATCAATTCTTTCTTAATTTAGCATTTAACACATCACCATACTCACATTTAGAGATTTGCTCTAAATGTGAAGGAATTAATATTCAGTTAAATTTCTACTAAAGGAAGATATAATGCATGCAGAATTAGAACATTAAATCAAGCAAAGTCAAAACACATTACACAAAACGTCATCCTTACAGAGTCTGCAGAAGCATAAAGGAATTTCAAAAACATAAGGTTCCATAGTCCAGTTCCAAATTAAAGAGGGGGAAATTCTAGTCCATTCCCGAAGCTAGTGAAGCAATTACAATGTTCTGTAACCAAACACCTCATACAGTAAATTGTACTGACTCCATATTGGTTTCTTGGCCATTTATGATTGTTATCAAACAGAGTTCAATAAGTGCAGAATCGCTTCTTAGGTTGTCCTAGAAAATGAGAGTAAACTTCAGCGTAATTTGACATCCATCCTCTAATTTGAAATTGGAGATTATTCAGCCTGCGTCTACTCTTGCAAAGAGATGCAAAAAACCAAATTCCTTTCTCTTGCTCTTCAACAACATCTTTACTTAAAAGCATGAATGCTTTTATGTAGGTGGATGGGGAGTGATTATCAGAGATAGCAGGATCAAGAAGATCAAATGCTGCTTTCTCATTTTTGTCCTCCACAAAAAGTCGCAAAGCGTCGGATAGCTGGAACATCCAGTTTCCTGCCTCTCTACAGCTTTCAAGAAAGTTAATTTTTGTTGGCTCGAAGGTTCCCAGTCCCAAAAGAGTAAAATCTTCAAGGGTGGTCTTCTTTAGGACTGACGGGTGTTTAGAAGCCCCATTCAATGCCTTGCAAACTAGCTTACAGTTGAAGATAGTTTCTAGGTGATCGAATGCCAACCTCGACAGTATATTACCAAGAATCTCATAAGGAAGATCTGTAATTTGAGTGACCTCTGATCCAGATTTCTGTACTGAAATTCTTGGTTTCTTGGAGGAGTTTCCAATTTCACAACTGAGTAAAATTAACAAGATATTGCAATTGAGTTAAATAAAAAGGCAGTAAGGAAGTTCAAATATCCATAGAAATCATAAAAGCTTGAAATCACAGCAGCAAAAAGTTTAAAGAGTTTTACAGCCAGAAATCATAAAATGATTATAAAAGTTATGACATAACATCTTCCTAACTAAGAAGGATTAGCCCATTCAAGGATTGTCAATTTCCTCTTCATCAGAATCAGTCCACAGTTCTTCATCAGGGAAAACTTCACCGCATGCTAGCCTGAACTGCCTCATTATATCAAAGAACTGACAAGGGATGCAATCCAGCCTGACATATGGGGGTAAAAATTTACGTTCAAACAAAGAATGATCCTTGCAAAAACTCATTTCTTCTTGATCATGAAAATGATTTGGAATCCTGACACAATGGAGAAGCCAATGGAAAACATGAATTTTAATGAAGACTACATCTAAGTCAACTGAAGCTACTGTTCTGATTAATTTTATTCCTTCCTCAGTCAGCTTGTTGTCTTGCTTGGATAGAAGAAGAAGACTTCTTAAGAAAATGGTAGGCTGATGCTTATCATCTATGCCAGGCTTCAAAAGCAATGGAATTATTTACACAGGCTGATGCTTATCCTGTGGAAGGGCTCATAACCCTACTCTGAATCTTCAGAAAGCAATGGAATTATTTACACAGGGTGAAGAAACCGAAGCTTTTCAAATTCTGGATGAGGGGATTAATGATAACCATAAGTTTTCTCAGTACATTAAAGCTTTGTGCTGTTTAAGTAAAGTTTCTCAGTACATTAAAGCTTTCTCAGTACATTAAACCGAAGCTTTGTGTTGATTTTAGATATAGCCTTCTTACTTTAATTTCAGAATGGGAAATTATTCCAAACCCATTTTTAGGACAAACTAAGAGAGAATTTTGTAAGTTTGATGAGCATGACTGGGAGATCATACATGGGCCACCGTGCTTTAACTATCATGTTGATCAAGTCACTTGCCTTTGCTGCGATGCAACTAGAGCAGTGGTAGACTTCAGATTGTTGGCAAGAGAATCTTTATATGCTCACAACTCTGCTGAAGATTTTTCAAATGAAGAAGGAGAGGGTTGATATGTTTAATAAGCTTTTCTAATTGTCATTCTAGTGCTAGACTTAATTTTGGTCAGTGATCTAAGTCTTTTGTATTTTGTAAGGCAGCATGGTAGTAATAATAAAATATGATCTTTAATCTTTCAGTTACTTTTCAAATATTTGTTTTTCCCTGAATTTTGTGATTCTTCCATTTTTCAAACAGAAATGTTAGAATTCCTCAACTCTTGGAAACTCAAATAACTGACTTGCCTGTTAAGTTATTGGGAGACATTTTGTCAAGACTGGGAAGAATTAGTGTGAGGGAACTCCTTAGAGTTTTTGAGATTTCCACACAATTTCATACAGCAAGCAAATCACCTCTATTTCTTAAGAGAGTTAATCTGGAAACTTGCATGAGGTGGAGAGAAAATGTTTATTCTAGCAACCAAGAGAGATTTGTCAAACAATGTCAAGATGCAGGAAACTACATGTTTAATATTGAGCCTGCACTTGTAGCCTTTGTTGACTGCAAGGATGAAAAGAAAGCATATGACCTTTTGAAGCCTGGCTTAGATGATAAGCATCAGCCTACCATTTTCTTAAGAAGTCTTCTTCTTCTATCCAAGCAAGACAACAAGCTGACTGAGGAAGGAATAAAATTAATCAGAACAGTAGCTTCAGTTGACTTAGATGTAGTCTTCATTAAAATTCATGTTTTCCATTGGCTTCTCCATTGTGTCAGGATTCCAAATCCTTTATCTATCTCTCCCTTAGAAACTTTACTTAAACAGCACAAAGCTTTAATGTACTGAGAAAACTTATGGTTATCATTAATCCCCTCATCCAGAATTTGAAAAGCTTCGGTTTCTTCACCCTGTGTAAATAATTCCATTGCTTTCTGAAGATTCAGAGTAGGGTTATGAGCCCTTCCACAGGAATGTAGAAAATTAATCTTTTCGGAAGACTCGTTATAGATACTTTTAAAATCATAATCTTCTAGGTTGAACCTCCGAAATACAGTAGGATGATTAGAAGCAGTTTTGAATTAAGTGCAAGTTGATTTACAGTGGAGCAAGTCCCTGAAGCTGCTCCGCCCTACTCGTGACAGAATCTCTCCAATGATGTCCAGTGGAAGATTAGTCAGTCGTAGCACAGAGAACTCAGAAGATTTCTCTCCAGGATTAGTGTTGTTAGGCGAGTTTTAAAGAGAGAATTAGGTTTGGTTATATTAATGAGAAATCTAAGACTATGATTCTAAGAGTTTTAACAAAATCGCAATCAGGTAAGAAATGCAAAATGCAAACCCTAGTATTGCGAAGCAAGCATTTCTGTGCAAACAACAAGCAAGCAAGCATTGCGAAGTTAAGCACCACCAAGGAGAAAATAAGATGGCATAAAAATCTTACGGATTATCGCCTGGCATCTCTTTCTCTGATCAGATTTCTTCGGACTGTGAATGGTGTGATTCGGAAGAGAAAACTAGACTTATGGCAGTTTTGAAATTCTGGAGAAGAGAGAATGATGATGAAATAAGAAAAGACAACTGAAGAGAAAGTATAGAGAAACTAAGCCGCCCTATATTAGGCTGAGTACAGAGAGGGTTATGAGAGTAATTTTCCTCTTTGTAGAAAGGTAATGATTAAGCCTAGTTTGCCTATTAAAGAATCTTTTATTTATCTGAATATTAAAAGTAACTGAGATAAAATTCTGAAGATTAGACCAAACTCAATTATCCAAAAAGATAAAGCGAGAATAATGGACTAAACCAAAAATAAGAAATGAACAAAAAAAAAAAACACAAAAGCATAATCACAAGACTTACGAGATACAAAAACTTAGAGGAACAATCATTTATTCAGAATCCGGACCAGTTTCTAAATCTGAATCAGATTCAATTACATATTCATTGAACATTTCCCTCAAGTCTTTGATTAATATAGTAACCTCACAACACAAACAATCAATGTTTGTGGCACCATAGTTATAGTGTGGAGGTTCCCTAACTAAGTCTTTACAATGAGGAGCTAAATAGTCACAAAACTCCCTATCTCCCTGCCCTAAAAAGGGATTAGGTTCCTCTTCACTGTTGGCAAGAACTCTTCCAATCTTTTGCTTTATGCTCTTGATGTGATCCGCTTCTTTAAAAATTGAACCCATCAGATACAGTCCTTCATCAATCTCTTCTAAGTTTTCAGAACTCAGAAGGATGAAGGCTTTGATAAAGATTGATGGATGATGCTCATCTTTTATTCCTGGCCGAAGAATTTCAAAAGCAGCTTCCTTATTGCCTGAATCCCGGAAAGCTTTCAATGCAGGATCTAAGTTGAGCATGAAATTGTTGTCCCCCCTGCATCTTCTCAAGAAAACTCGGTATTCTTGATCATGAGTTCTTTCTGCGGTGATTTCCTCCACCACATTTGCCCTCCTTCAAACCACAGGGAGTCTACTTGCTGTTTGAAACTTTCTACATGTTGGAGCTGCTCTGGCAAGATCTTTAACTTCTTCCCGCCCCAATCTTGATAAGATATCCCGTAATATTTCATCAGGGATATCTAAAATGGAAGTTCTAAGATTAGGAACTACTCTAGCCATCTTGAGTTTCTAGTGAAAGAACTTAATGGAATAGAAGAAAGAAGAATTGAAACATGAATGAATGAAAGATTAAAAATGGTTATTTATAAACCATAGGAAGTTATTGTGACATAATCACAAGGGATTGAAACGACGTGCGATGATTAGTGAAAAGAAGAAGAAAAGCCTCTGGAGGGGCATTTTGGTCTTTCAAGGTTTTTGAAAATCTATCCGTTTCAAATTCCAAGACTCTCGCTTTGTCTTCCCACAACTGCAGAGTAATATATAGTGGTTTTCGCTTTGTTAATTCTGACAAAGCGAGAAATATTACTCATGAGTCACTCTGAGGAATAATTGGTAAAGCTCTCACTTTGTCATACTAACGAAGCGTAGGCTGTATGCCCCTTGCTATGTTAATAATAACATGGCGAGTTACTATGAGGAATAACTAGTGAAACTCACGCTTTGTCATACTGATAGAGCGTAGGCATATTTATGCCCCTCGCTATGTTAATATTAACATGGCGAGAGGGATTACTGAAATGTTACTCTCTCTCATGCTTTATTGATTAAAACAAAGCGTGGATATCTACTTCCTCATATTTTGTGTAATCAAAAGAACAAAGCGAGTTCACATGAAAGATTAACAAAAATAACACAAACTCAGAATTTTTAAATTAATCCTGAGTAAAAATTATGTCCATTACTTAAAAACATTGTTGCATTCCTTCTTCAATACTCCTCTTCTGATCCTTCACATGTCAATTTCTTTAATCCTGAAAATAATAAACAAAATAAAATTAAGCTAGAAATAAAAATATAGAAAAGGGAGAAACTACTCAGTAAACCTGGGTAGTTCCCCATCCCCTATTATTATTATTTTTATTATTATTATTATTATTATTATTATTATTATTATTATTATTATTATTATTATTATTATTATATAAAAGGATACAGAAAAATTATGGGTTATTCAAATATTCTGTATGAATATTCAAATCACGTTGTCCGATGTACTCCTTTAGCCGATGCCTATTGACTGTCTTCTCTCCTTCATTGAGCATGATTGTGACAGCTCCATTTTCATGAACTACTACCACAGGGAATGGACCTGTCCATCTTGATCTAAGTTTACCTGGAAACAACTTGAGACGAGAATTATAAAGCAAAACCAATTGACCAACATAGAAACCTTTATGTTTAATTTTTTCATCATGGATTCTCTTAGTTCGATCTTTATAAATTTTGCTACTGTCATATGCTTCCAATCTCATTTCCTCCATTTTTGATAGATCAAATTTCCTTTTATCCTGCCCCAACTGAACATCCATGTTGAGCATCTTAATGGCCCAATATACCCTATGTTCTAATTCAACTGGTAGATGACATGCCTTACAAAATACCAATCTGTATGGAGACATTCCTATAGGGGTCTTGAAAGCAGTTCTGTATGCCCAAAGAGCATCATCTAATTTCTTGGACCAATCCTTCCTAGTAATGTTCACAGAAGCTTGCAGAATATGCTTGATTTCTTTGTTAGATACCTCCACTTGTCCACTTGTCTGAGGATGATATGGTAATCCTATCTTGTGATGTACACCATACTGTTTCAGCAGCTTTTCAAAGAGTTTGTTTACAAAGTGAGATCCTCCATCTGATATTATAGCATGAGGAGCTCCAAATCTGGTGAAGATATTCTTTTGCAAGAATTTAGTGACCTGCTTAGCTTCATTGTTGGGTAGGGCCACTGTTTCTACCCACTTAGAAACATAATCTACAGCCACCAAAATATAATGATTTCCATAAGAAGGGGGAAATGGTGCCATAAAATCTATTCCTCAGACATCAAATATTTCTACTTCCAAAATTCCTTTCTGTGGCATTTCTTCCATCATAGAGATATTTCCTGATCTCTGGCATCTGTCACATACCTTAATTAACTTCTGAAAATCCATAAAAATGGTTGGCCAATAAAATCCACAGTCTAAAACTTTTCTAGCTGTTCTTGCAGGACCATGGTGTCCTCCTAAAGGATTTTCATGGCACTTCCTTATAATTTGGAATCCTTCTTTTCTCATGGACACAACGCCTTATAACTTGATCAGAACAAAATTTGAACAAAAAGGGGTCATCCCATTAATATTTCTGAATCTCTCTAAAGAATTTAGACTTCTGATGAGAGTCTTTAAACTTAGGGATAATTTTACAGGCTATGTAATTTGCAAAATCTGAAAACCAAGGACAATCAAATTGTTGTAGTTGCAAGCATACAACTGCTCATCTGGAAATTATCATTAACAGCTTCCTCCTTCTCTGTTCTTTCTTCCAACCTTGAAAGATAATCTGCTACTCCATTGTCTTTTCTTTTTCTATCCTTGATGATGATGTCAAATTCTTGTAACAGTAGTACCCCTGTTATTAGTCTAGGCTTAGCATCTTGTTTTGAGAAAAGATAACGCAATGCTGAGTGATCGGTGTAAACTATTGTCTGAGCTCCAATAAGATATTGTCTAAATTTATCAAAAGTAAAAACAACAGCATACATTTCCTTTTCTGTAGTGGTATAGTTTATCTGAGCATCATTCAGAGTGTGGCTAGCATAATATAAAACATGATGTTTCCCTTCTTTATGCTTCCCCAAAACTGCTCTTACAGCATTATCACTAGCATCATACATTAAATCAAAAGGTAAATCCCAATCTGGAGACTGAACTATAGGTGCAGTAATCAATTTCTCCTTCAAGGTCTTAAATGCAATCAGCCATTCTTCATCAAAACTGAATGCAACATCTTTATGAAGAAGGTTACATAAGGGTCTAGCTATTTTAGAAAAATCCTTAATAAACCTTCCATAAAAACCAGCATGACCAAGAAAACTCCTTACTGTCTTAATGGTTTTAGGAGGTGGTAAATTTGCTATAACAGAAACTTTAGCTTTGTCTACTTCTATCCCTGCTTTGGATACCTTGTGTCCTAAGACAATGCCTTCTTGAACCATAAATTGACACTTCTCCCAGTTTAGTACCAGATTAGTGTCTTCACATCTCTGCAAAATTTTTGAAAGATTTTGTAAACAATTCTCAAAGTCATTACCATAAACACTAAAATCATCCATAAATATTTCAATGCATTTCTCAATGAAATCAGAAAAGATACTCATCATACATCTTTGAAAAGTAGCAGGAGCATTACATAATCCAAAGGGCATTCTTCTGTAAGCAAATGTTCCATAATGGCAAGTAAAAGTTGTTTTCTCATGATCTTCACTAGCAATTACTATTTGATTATAACCAGAATATCCATCCAAGAAACAATAAAATGGTTTTCCTGGCAATCTTTCTAACATTTGATCAATAAAAGGTAAAGGAAAATGATCTTTTCTTGTAGCAGTGTTTAATTTTCTATAATCAATACAAACTCTCCAACCAGTTACTGGTCTAGTGGCTACCTCATCACCATGTTCATTAATAACAATGCAAATCCCTCCTTTCTTAGGTACAACTTGCGTTGGACTTACCCATTTACTATCAGAAATAGGATAGATAATACCTGCATCCAAAAGCTTGATTACCTCATTTCTGACAACTTCCTGCATTGGTGGATTTAGCCTCCTCTGTGGTTGCCTGGATGGTTTATATTCATCTTCCAACAGAATCATATGCATGCAAATGTGAGGGCTAATGCCTTTAATATCAACCATAGTCCAAGCAATTGCATGAATATGATTCTTAAGAATACCTACTAGAGCTTGCTCTTGTTTTTCATTCAATTTGGATGAAATTATTACCGGAAGCTTCTTTTTATCTGCCAAAAAGGCATATTTAAGATGCTCTGGTAATATTTTAAGCTCAAGCTCTGGTGGGCTTTCTGTTGATGGAAGTAGTTTACTTCGAGTTTGTACTTCTAATTTCAAATCAGGTCCTTCTATAGGAGGATCTGTTATGTCAATGTCATCCTCAGAATGATCTGAAGATGTCATATCCCCACTTTCTGATCCGTCTTGATTTCACCAGTCTCAGGATCAGCGAATCGAACCGTGCACAAGTAACCAAAAGTAACATCTTTAGCATTTGTGAGTAGGGGTGATAGTGTTCTCGGTTACATCAGAAGAAAAGAGATTAAAACTATCTAAGAAGTTCTCTACCTCCATGTTATCACATTATGCTCCTTTTCCAGTTACAGTTGATTTAAAAGCATCAAAGGGGTATGTTGCCATTTTTAACATATCGAAAGTGACTTCTTGATCGTCGACATGTAGCTTGACTATGCCATTCTTTGCATCAATCATCGCCCCCGCAGTCACCAGAAATGGTCTCCCCAGTATGATTGGAATTCTGACATCTTCTTCAATATCCAAGATGATGAAATCAGCTAGAAAACATAACCCTCCAGTTCTTACCAAAACATCTTCAGTGATTCCTTCCGGTGAAGTACTCGACTGATCCGCAAAGAACAAGGTCATGTTCACCGGCCTCATCCGCCCAAGCTCAAGCCTTTTCGCCATGGCAAGCGGCATTACATTTATGCTACTGTCTAGATCACAAAGGCCTCGTCCGGCTTCTTTGTAGTTAATGATCAAAGGTAAGGTAAAACTCCCAGGTTCTTCAAGCTTTGTGGGTATCCTTTGTTGAAGAACCATGCTACAATTCTGATTGAGTATTACCATCTGCTGCTCTCCCGCACTTCGTTTCCCTGAAATCAATTCTTTCATAAACTTAGCGTAAGAGGGCATTTCTGAAATTAATTCAACCAAAGGGATTGAGATCTCGATGGTCTTAATCTTTTCAAGAAACTTTTTAATTTTAATTTCTTGAAGGTCATTTTTGAGCCTCCCAGGGTATGGTACCCTGGGCATGTGTTCATCCAGTGGGTCCTTTTTGTTACCTGTAGGGTTAGGGATAGTATTACCTCCCTCTTTTTCCATTGGAAAAGAGTGTTCTGCAATGTTCTTTTCCAAACCATGTTTCTCAAGAATCTAACTTTCTTCATACTGATCATTTTCCTCCAATGCTTGTACATCTCTGAACTTTTTCTGTAGTAACTTTTCTCTCTTTTTCTCGAATTCAAGGTCTACAACTTCTTTCCCTCCCCTCAATGTAACTTCTTTACATTGTGGATTGGTCTCAGATGAGCTTGGTAATTTCCCTTTTTCTCTTTGTTGCAGTAATTTTGCCATCTCTGTTACTGAATTCTCAATATTCTTAATTGAAGCTTGTAGCTGGTTGTTTGTCTTAGTTTGCTTAGCAACGAACTCCTTCAAAGCATTCTCCACTTTCAAAGAGTAAGTTATGTCTTGAACAGTAGGATATGCCACTGGTGGTACTGGTTGAGGTGGAAAGTGTGCTGCCATTGGTGCAAATGGTCCAAGTGGCCTACTCTGCTGACCAACTTGTTGAGGAGGTCTCTGAAGATACATCTGTTGCTGAGGATAAAATTGTTGTTGAGAACGAAACTGCTGTTGAAACTGTTGCTGGTTCTGTTGAGGAGGATTCAGGAGATGTGCATTTTGTGCATTTTAGGTATTGCCATAGCTTAAATTTGGATGCTTGTTCTGGAAACCAGTGTAATTACAACTTTCATCTTGCTTAGGTGATTCTTGAAGTTGTGGGCACTGATCATTATGATGAGGGCCAGAACAAATTCCACATTGAAAGACTACTCCAAAGGTGCGGGTTGAAGAATCATCATCGGTTGTTGCTGTTGTTGTTGAAGTTGTTGACCTGCATTCTTCTGTGCTAGCTGTAGTTCTGCAATCTGCTTTGTGAGTGCAGCAAACTTCTCTTCACTCTTATCTGTATGAATAGCAAGACTCTTCCTCGTAGGTGAGGGTGGATCATCATCCTGAAGTACTGCCCTGCTAGCAGTCATGGTATCTATCATTGACCAGGCTTTTTCCAATGTCATCTGAAGCAATTGCTCTCCTCTAGTAGCATTTATCATCATTTGCCAAGTATGTGATAGTCCTGTGAAGAATATTTTCAATAGTCTTCTCTCTGAAATACCATGTTGTGGGCATCTTTTAAGCATATCAAAGAATCTATCTCTAGCATCCTTTCAGTGATTCTCCCTTCCTCATTTCAAAACTAGAAATTTTGTCTACCCATTCGTCCACCTTGCTCTCAGGAAAGTACTTGAGTAAGAAGTTCTTCACTAACTCTGGCCAAGTGGCTTTCTATTGAGCATTCAGAGAATCATACCATTCCTTGGCTGAACCGTCCAAAGAGAATGGGAACATAGCTAATTGAACAGTTTCTCTTGAAGCTCTTGCCTTTTTGACTGTCTTACTCAACTCCACAAACTTCTTTAGATGAAGGTGTGGGTCTTCTGCACTAAGGCCATAGAATGCTTTGGAAGCTACCAAGTTTAATATACCAGGGGGTATATCTACTTCTTCATCTGTTCCAACTAGATATTGATTCACATTGGGCTGCTATAATTGGTACTGTTCTTCTTGTGCATTAGGAATAGGATTGACGAAGTTAGGAGGGAAGTAATGCTGATGAATGAATTGGGGTGCTGCATCCCTGTGAGGAGCTTGGAAATGTCCCCTCGGTGGTAAGTCATTTTGATTTCCTGATTGTCCATTTGCTAGATTTCCGGGTCCGTCATTTTGTCCATTATTTGCCATTTTAGTTATTGCTGAGAGTGTCCCTTCTGCAAGATCTCTCTGCCTCCTTCTGGTGTTCGTTCTGATTAACCTGGCTGTTCTTTCAAGTTCACAATTGACGGGAAGCGAAGGCTGTCTTGAAGATCTAGTTATTTTCTCGTTCATAAACTGTTCAGCTTTTTCCTGTGAACAAAATGAAAGAATTAATGAAATTAAGAATGATAATCATAAAATAAGAATAATAATGTAAAACAAACAAAAGAATATATTTTGTTCTAAAATTCATAATGCTACACCCTCCCCGGCAACGACGCCATGAAGCTTTTCCATTCTCGGGCACCCATAAGCTAGGATTCCCGTTATGGTCTACCGAAAACACACGGTATCAAGCTTGCAGTATTTATTTATTTTTCGGGATCGTTCACTAGAGAGTTATATGATAGAAGCATTTTAATAACATTATGAATCTTAGATTGTTATATATACTCTTTGGTTTGTGTGTTGAATGATGATTATGAATAAAAGTCTAAAGCTCAAAAGTAAATGCAGTAAAGAAATAAGCAGTAAGAAGCAATATAAAAGAAAGTATTAAAATGTTGAGTGGATTACAAATTCGAGTTAAAGATTGACTAAGACAAATCAAACAAATTAGACCCCTACCTAAGTGATCATGATTTACTGATTAAAGAAAATGAGTAGCTTAAAGAGGTGAAATAAATCCTTTATCTAAATCTGTTCATTCTTCATGTCTTCGATCATTTTCCCAAGACAAGTACTTGTGATTTAGTATCATGACATTTTAAGCACTGAAATCATGAGATACCTATGCTAAGAGATAATCGGTCAGACTTATCTCTTGGCATAAGCTTTCAGAAATATCACTTAATCTGTTTCTTCCGGATTCAGATTAAGCCATTGAATACTCAAGGTCACGTCTAATCCATCTTATATTAGTCTGAACTTCTTGTTGTTCTCTTATTATCTTAGCAAGAAGATCATCTTATACTACTTGGATGTCCTCTACAAGAAATTAAAAAGCATGAATTTAAATCTATCATCCAAGGGTAGTATAAAACTCAATTCTTTCTCAAAATAATTCCAAGAAGTATTTATAAGAAATAATAATCCTGTAAGTATATCAAGATGAAATTGCTAATCAAAGTCCTTGACTTATCTGGATTACTCAGATTTACACAGATGTATTAGCTTGAGAATTCTCTGTAAATAGATCTAAATACTCATGAATTGACTCAGGATTAATGAAATTCTGCAAGTCAATTAATCTCCTACCCATAGTATATGATTGATAAATCATAAATCTATGACCCCTGGAAATTAACCTTTTTAGATTCTCATTAATTCTTAAGACAAAAGATGATTTTTAAAACATCTTTCCCTTTTAAGCGACAGGTACCAAATGTCCAACTTCAGAGCAAGTTTGTTCTTTATTAACCTGAGTAAATATTGATCAAACAGATTCGTATCATCATTTCTACTCAATAGGCTGATGCAAGTAATCTTGTGAGAATGAAAATATAGTGTAATTGTCTTCTGATGAGAGCATAATACTCAGCAGTAGGTCTGGGAAAAATCCCAAAATATTATGAGTATAAGTAGTAATATATGTATAAAGGAACGGTGAGGGTTCTGCATCCTCTAAGTAAAATGCCAAGGTGCTCCCAAAATATAGATAGGGAACTAGACAGAATGTAGGGAATTGCTTCCCTTAAAAAGGATTTAAGAATCAATTCTGCAAAATATATGACCAAGATAGCTCGCAGTAATTATCTTGGGGTTTAAAACTATGAACACCCTAATTTTCCGCACACTATATCTGAACAGCGTGGAAGGAGTTATTATTCAAAGAATGTTCCTCAGATTGGATTAATACAGGAAATTAAGCTTCTCACAATAAGATCTGAAAATAATGCGGCGAGTTCGTTTAATTTCCTTTTATATGATAGGTGATATATTTATGCATATAGCGAGGATATGTTTGGTTTCCTTAGAAGGGAACCAATCTAGGAAGTCACCTCAGATTATTCCCTCACTTTGTTCAAGTGAATAAAGCGAGAGCTCTGATGTAACATGTTTGAGAATTTAAGATGATAAGTTGTTCCTCGCATTGTCCCAGTAATGAGATAAAGCGAGGACTTAAAATTTTGTAGAGGAAAATAGTAAGTTTAAGATATATTGAAGATCTTCCTCGCTATATTCCATATCTAGAGATATTGCGAGGAAGGTTTCTCAACCTTAAATAGGAAAATGAATGCCGATATTTTCAGTTCTCAAAGATTATCACGCTATGTTTAACACTGCGTGGGTCTTTAGGAACTTCATGAAGATTAATTCAATAACCTTTAATATTATCATCAAGAGCCGCAATCTGATTAAGAATTTAACATTCAATTATTCTGCAAATATATTCACAAACTCGAATTCTGCAATTCCAGAACTTCAAAGATACATGTATTTGCGAACATCTTCAGTTTGATGGTTTATGAAATGAACGAAATTATAGAAATTTAATGGTAAAGTTACCAAGAAATTCTGAATCTAGCAAATTATCGAGAATTGGAACATCTCTTTGCAGAATAAAAGAAATTAAACAATGAATTCAAATCGGGAAGTCAGAATTCAAGCTATTAGAAAACACAACTGAAATTCTCAATTCAACATGCAATTCCCCTGATTCTGACCATCGTTCTTACTGATTCAGTCATGAAAATTCAACAACTGTGATCCAAAAGAGAAATTATTCAATATAACATATGATTTTCCTCCACAAATCATAAAGTGTAACAAGAAATGTAAACGAAAACACCTGGAGATCTGAATTTCATCAGAAAATTGCGAATTCGATTCGATGAAGTCGAGAAAACAAGATGAACGATCGTTGATGGGGCGGAAAAGATACATGCTGGTTGCCATTCCTCTCTCTAGGAAATTTCCAAACTTAAACTAATCTATCGAACAAAAAATTAAACTAAACTACTAAAATCCATAATTCGAATCTGAAGAACAAAATCATAAATTGCAGAAAAGTAAAACCCTTGCTACCTACCTACTACGCTCTAAAATGAAACAGGAGAAGTTGCGAAGTGTTTCTGTGTTCTCTAGCTTAGCTTGAGCTGATCCCCAGCGGGTCTATTTATAGGCGTGTGAAAGTAACTGTCTCCCGCCTGAGTCTTAACTGTTTGCGCTCAGATTCACTTTCTGTTCCACGCTTTGTCTCGTTCTCTTTTGTCAAAGCGAGAACTACACAATCTTCTTCAAACAAACTTCTTCTCGATATAGCTTTGCCTTGCGCAAACTTAACTCGTCTCGCATTGTGACTTTGAATGTCGCGTCAACTTCCAGACTTGACCAAATCTACTTCACTGCTTCTCGCGTTAATCCTTCCTTGGCTCGCGACATAGACAAAGCTTCTCCCTCGCAGCATCAGTTTCCCTCCTCCTGTCAAGGCGAGACTTAGTTTTTACAAAGAAATGATGCGAGACAAAAAAAATTCTAAATTCTAAATTCATTCCAACAGTTTAAGCCATTTTCTTGAATTTTCACATTCTTATCCTGATCCTAATCTTCCAAGACTTTTGGCATTCTTTTCTCAGTTCTTCATATAATATCAAAGAAAATAAGATCAAAGATCATGTTCAGGACACAATTTTAGACGAAAATGATAGTCGAGAATGACTGTCATCAATATGTCGCTGAATTGTATGGTCTTTTTCGTTGAGGTATGTATGGTATGTCACTGAAATATTCTATCCGTGTCGCTGATGCCTTCAAAGTATCTGATACACATTGTTATGAGAATATGTTTTTTTTTTTAAATTATGAATTTCTAAAATCTAATGGAATATTTAGATTCCTTGCATTGAGTAGATAAATTTTCATACAAAGAACATCGAATTTTGAGTTCATATGAGAAAGTTAGAGGCATTTGAAATTGATTGCGATTTTCAGCGGCAGAGCTTATACAATTCAGCGACAGGGCCTATAGAATTCAGCGACGGTGACTATATAATTCAGCGACATCACGTAAGCATTCAACGACATAACTAGGGGTGGCAAAAATTACCGAAAACTCGGTATACCGAGCTTACCGTATCGAAAATTACCGAAAAATACCGAAATTTAGGTATACCGAAAAAAATCGGTAAGGTAACGATATGGAGGTTCGGTATTTCGGTATATCGTTATACCAAAATACTAATTTTAATATTTTTCTAAATTATTAATATTCTTTAATCTTTAATCATTCATAAGCCCAGCTCAAGTACCCAAGGCCCAAGCCCAATTTTCATCAGTCCAAACTCCAACCCAGCAACACACTCAAATGCTCAATCGTTCATTATGTGCCCTAGTTTGTGCCCTCCATCGTTCAGCTTCGGTCAGCCACTCCCTGCGTTTTCCTCTTCCATCGTTCAGTCAACCCTCCTGCGTTCATCTTCAAGAACTGCTTTTTGTACTCGACTAAAAGATTATTGAAAAGGTAATTGTACCGATGTTTGCTTGAATTGATGATTTTGCGCTCGTTGCTTGAGATTTGAGATACAGATGGTTGAAGTTATAGATGATTTCAAATTTCTGATTTGTGAATGCGAGCTTAATTACTTCTCTTCTCTCTATTATCGGAAGCTGGTTCTTTTTCCCCAACTAGAACTAAATCTCGAATTTTCATGCTGCAAGTATCGATAAAGATCGATAGAGTTTTTTGACTTCAATGCAAAGGATATTACAGTACATAGCATTGTCGCATGCCCGGAAGACCACATCTGTGTATCTCTACCTTCCGATCGACTGAAGAATTTGAATATATTGGACGAGTCTATCTCGATTTTGCTATTTTTTTCTTTTTATTTTTCGGTTAAATCTAAAATATTTTAGTGGAATATGGTGCTGAATATTCATTAAAACAGTGAATATTATACCTTAGACTTCTGTTTGTTGTTATCGAACTAAAATATCATCCTGCATTGATTTTTTTAAAGAGAATGTTGAAGTCTTGTACATATTGTCGATGGCTGCTATTTTTAGTCTATAAATATGTAATACCCGTGAATTTTCCATCATAAAATAAAACAATAATTAAATAAATAAATAATAAATAAAATAAATACCATAAATAAATAAATGAATCCAGCAAATAAAGAAATAAATAAAGATAAGGAAATGAGAAAATGAGATTTAACTTAAAAAGGAATTAAAGGAATTTAATTACATAAAAAGAATTATTAAAGGTAAATAAATTATACACCGAAACCCGACCAATGAACTCGAGGATTCGAGTCCAAACGTCCAATTAGACCCGAGTAAAAATTTGGAGAGAAAGTAGAAACCCGAAGATACCCCAGAAATCGGAATTCGGGAGCATAGAGGGATAGAAATCCGAAAGAGAGGAGGAAAGGCACGACGGATTGCACGACCCGCCTGGACCGAAGTCCAGGCGAAGTCGGCGCGGTGGCCGCGCGGTCCATAGGCATTGGGCGCGCCACGCGACAGATTCGCCCGTTGCGTGAATCTCTCGCCCGAACGCGGATTTTTCGACTTTCGGTTGAACATCTCTCGACCCAAGACCCTTAGGTCAGATGTTGGATGCCCTAGGACCTGGAAATCTATAAATAAGACCTCCTAGGAGCTCCGAATACATTTACAAAATCCTACAACTTTCAACACATTCGAAACCCTAAATCCGGAGTCGTCGGAGGCACGAAACCAAGACGAACGATGTTGGACGAAAATTCCAAGGATCTCCATAGTCGTGGTAAGTCTCGATCCAATCCTTGTTCAATAAACGATTCGAAAATGAATCCTAATCTTCTTCTTTTCTCTTCTACACCTCGTATTGGATCTAGATCGTAGAACCCGACGAACGGAGAGGAGAAACGGTGGACGGGAAGCCACGCCTTCGAATAGACGATCCCGGACGTTCATAAACTCTGTAAGTTAACTCTTACATGGTTTTGGGATGAATTAAAACATTCAAAACTAAAAGATTAACAGGAAATCGAAAATCTGTCAATTTATACTTTCTACCGACGCAATAGATTTGATGAATTTTTCCGAACCTTAAAACGACTTCAAACAGAAAAACTTAAAACACAAAAAATGTTCCTAAGGCTTAGATCTATCTACTGTAAATTTTTGAGAATTTTTAGAGACGATTTGATATGCGAAAACCAACCGAAACCGAACTGCTTGAATCTAGATCTTGAAATCCTGGACAGAACTTAGGAATGATCTTGATCACGTTTTTGACATAGGATCTAGACTGTTTTAGATCTTTGGCCAAACATGAAAGTCGTAGATAATTGTCTTAAGATGATCTCTAAAATTTCGTCAAATTTGGAGTTGAATTGCTATGGTAGAATTCGAAATCTTTAAACTGTGATACATTAAATTCGGACAGAATTATTCTTCTATGAAAATTGGTGATTTTGACCTGTTTAGGTATCTCGGATTGAAAAAGTTAAAACACGAAAGTTGTAGATCTCGATGTTTCCGAGTCAGTCGTGGAATTTTGGAATTTTTGGAATTAATTCTGATTTTAGACGAATTTTAGAGTAAACTGTGGTTTACCGGAAACGAAATCTTGAAATCTTGTTGAAACATGGAATTAACCTTTAGGGTTGAAATGAGTTGAGATATTATTTTTAAATGAATACAATTAAAGTCAGATTTTTAAAAATTAAATCCCCTTACAAACTTGATAGATTAAAATTAGGGGTGAGTGCTCTGCAGGGTGCCCCCTAACTGCTTCACTTCGTGCCTTAATGGACGATGGTGACCCCGCGCGCTAAACTTGAAATGTGATATTGCCTAAACGGCGAAATATAGAGCCTACACTCTCGTGAATATCCGTATGGGTTTCCCGAGGCTCCGGAGTGGTACTGGGTATGGCTGATACGGTTGCGGCCGCCGGGCTACCGGCTAAACTTGTTGACATCGCGATGCTATCGTGAAACTTTGAAATACCAAATCGGGGATGTAATGGGGATTTTAAATTAAATTAAATTAGATTAAATTATGTTGTTGTCCAATTAAATTATATAAATGCTTTATTTAAATTATGGCTATTATCTTAAACCATGCAATATGTGTTATTAAATAGAGCCCTGAAATAAATTATGCTATTGGATAGTTGATTAGATTAAATTGAATATTATGTTATTATCATGCTTTTGGTTAATTATTAAATGGCTTTTAAACCCTACGATCATGCATGTGTTAACTTACTCAGCAAGTTTGCTGACCAAAACCGTTTTTATTCCTTTTCTTACAGAATATGTGGAATGAGCATGTGTGAGCACGATTCATGCATGGGATTTTGGGAAACATTATTTTGCTTTTAAATTCGTACTTTAGACTATATTATGAACGGGCCTGTTTAACCCGTGTTTTGGCCATGTCTGCCCTACTTACATTTTCCGCTGCGATACTATACTAAAACAATTATTTCTGCTGCGCTATGTTAATATTATTTTCGAATTATATTGTATGGGCTATATTGAATGATTTAAATGTTTTAAATACTGCAATACCTAGCCTTGCATCTCTTTAGTAAGCTCGGAGAAACCGTGTCTTACTAGGGGGATGTGGCGGTGACATCCCGACCTGGGTGACCAAAAACCGGGGTGTTACAAGTTGGTATCAGAGCCCGGCTATTTTTAAACTATTATTTTTAAACCATTATTATTTTTAAACTATCATTAATATTTTGACTATTATTTTAAATATTAAAGTATTATTTCCATGGAATTTTTTTATTTTAAAACCCATGGAAAAAATATATATATATTGCATTAAATTATTTTTGGGGGGAAATCATCATTTGCATTTGCATATTGCATCTTTCCTATGAACTTAGAATCTTGGCGAAACCTGAACTTAGAATCTTGGCGAAACTTGAACATAAAATCTTGGCGAATTGAACCTAGAATCTTGGCGAATTGAACTTAGAATCTTGGCGAATATTAACTTAGATCTCTTGCTTGCGCTAGATGGCTAGTCAAGACATGATGCAGTTGATGGTTAGGATGATGAGCGTTCATCACGATTCCCACCAAACCCTAGAGCAAATGAAGTACCGTATGGCTCAATTGGAGGCCAATTTACATCACATGGGCAACTTGAGAGAGGCGGATCATCACCGCATAAACCAACTTGAACGCCAAGTCCAAACCCTCACCACACAAAACTTAATACTAAAGGAATACATCGATGCCCACGGGCAGGACTTAAACACTATCTTTGACGAGCTTCTGCCGTCGAGTTCGGAGGAGGAAGATCCGGAAGAAGATCCTGCTACCCCACCGGAGGACGTCATGAGACACTAGGGACTCTATTGTTAGACACTATTTTGCTAGGAAAATATTTCTACTTTTGTACTAAAATTTCTTTTGAGGAAATAAAATGCTCGATTTATTTGTAATAAATCGAAAAAAAAAACGGACAGATCTGTCCGTACAGCCGAAAAAAAAAATTCGAAATAAAATAAAACCCCGAAACGTACGACGCTTCCTAATTCGAATAAAGCACCACGTGCTAAATTGCAACACACATGTACATTTATAGAAGTTGCTTAGACTATATGCTAAATTCACCAGTCCTAATCTATCCCATTTGTACCAGAATGGCACCCAGAGGAAGAGGAAGAGGAAGAACTCAACCCGCTCCCCAAACCACCACTGAAACACCTTCTGAAACACCACCAAATGTCACTGAACCGATTCAACCTGAGATGGAACAACCCCAAGGTGCACAGGACGCCCCCGCACCGAACAATGTGGGCGATCGTCTTAGGACGATAGAGGAAGTGTTGATTGCGCTCGGAAACGCGCAAGTCAACCAGGGTCAAGCTGCGGCGGTACCTCCGCCCCAAGCTCGCCCTAACTACCTGGCGATGGTGAATCCTTACCAGCCACCCCACTATGCTGGTGAGGAGGATCCAGCTAAACTGGAAGAGTGGATCCGGACCTTCGACAAGCTGCTGGGAGCAGTTAAATGTCCGGAAGGAGAAAGAGTGCATGTCGCCTCATACTACTTGGGAGGCGAAGCTGACGACTGGTGGCAAGCAACGCAAGCGAAACTGACTGAAGATGACGAGCCTTACTCGTGGATGGAGATGATGGAACTACTCAGGGATCGATTTTATCCCTTGAGTACTAAAGCTGCCATGTATGAAGAGTTCCTGTCGCTGAAGCAAGGAGGCCAAACGGTGCAGGAATACTACACACGCTTCAAGGAGTTGGTGAGGTTCGCACCAAGGCTAGTGCCTACTGATGCAGAAAAGGCACAGAAGTTCGAGATGGGACTGAACCTGTCCGTGCGCGAGGTGATCGCGGGGGTACACTACCCCGATTTGCAAGCTGTGTATGACCGCGCTGTGGCGGTAGCACGTGTGCAGCAGCTGAAAAGAAGGGTGAGTGGGGAGACCAGCAGGGGTCCCCAAGACAAGAGAAGCCGAGACTCAAGAAACGAGAACAACACTGGAAGGAACGAGCAGTGCAGAGGATCGAATAGGCCCCAACAAAACAACACTGGGAGGAGGTTCAACCAAGAAGATCCGGTACCACCTTGCCCGAGATGTGGACGACCCCATCTGGCAAGGGGATGCCCGCAACAAGGCGCCTGTTACCGATGCGGTCGAATGGGTCACGTTCGACGGGATTGCCGGACTAGGCTCGAGAACATAACGAGAAGGGACGATTTGGTCGCGGGGCAAGAACAGCCTCAAAATCAAAACGGGCAAAACGGGAATAACCAAGGGTACAGACCCCCTCAAAATAGGCCGCAAAACCAGAACCAGAACCAACGACCTCCGCCCCTTCAGAATCAAAACCAGCAACAAAATCAGCAGTCGAATGCGAATCAGCAGGGCAATCAGGGACGCCCTATGGGGAGGCTGAACGTGGTAAACCAAGCGGACGTGCCTGCGCAAGGAGAAGTGATGGCAGGTACATTTTATGTGATGAATACGCCCCTTAGAATTCTATTTGATTCTGGAGCTAGTTGCTCAATTATAGCATCAAGGATAGTGCCTGAGTTAGATCTACCTAAGTGCGAGAGAATTAGCTTAGGAATTCAATTGCCTTCTGGAGAAGTAGTGTCTTGCTCTAAACGATATAACGGAATTCCTATAGTAATAAAGAACGTAGAATTCTTCGCGAACTTGGTAGAATTTAACTTAAGAGACTTTGACATTATACTGGGGATGGATTGGTTATCTCAGTATAAGGCGGTGATCGAATGCCAAAAGCAAAAGATCACCTTGTCAAAAGTAGGGGAAAGAGAGTTATCTTTTACTCTCAGCCCCTAAGAAAAGTAATAAAATCGTTAGTGCACTCAAATTAAGTAACTTGATGCGTAAGGGGCATAAACTATATGCGTGCTATGTGCACAACCTTGAAGCGGAAGAAAACAAGGTTGATAGCATACCAGTGGTAAGAGAATACCCGGACGTGTTCCCTGAGGACGTTCCGGGCATGCCACCTGAGAGAGATCTTGAATTCACTATAGATCTCATTCCGGGGACAGAGCCTGTCTCAAAAGCTCCGTACCGGATGGCACCACTGGAAATGAAGGAGTTAAAGGAACAACTCGAGGAACTATTAGGAAAAGGTTACATAAGACCGAGTACGTCCTCTTGGGGAGCACCGGTTTTATTCGTTAAGAAGAAAGACGGAGGACTACGTCTTTGCATAGATTATCGAGGATTAAACCAAGTGACCATCAAGAATAAATACCCCCTACCGAGAATAGAGGATCTGTTTGATCAACTGAAGGGAGCTTCAGTATTCTCGAAGATCGATTTGCAATCTGGGTATCATCAATTGAGGATCGCCGAGAAGGACATTCCGAAGACGGCATTTCGAATGCGATATGGCCATTACGAGTTCACAGTGTTATCCTTCGGGTTAACAAATGCTCCGGCCATGTTCATGAATCTCATGAACAACGTGTTCCGAGAATTGTTAGATCAGTGCGTCGTAGTGTTCATCGACGACATCCTAATCTACTCAAAGAGCGAGGAAGAGCATGCAAAACACTTACATCAAGTGTTAGAAATCTTGCGAAGAAATCAGCTATATGGCAAGCTGTCGAAATGCGATTTCTGGTTGAAAGAAGTGGCATTTCTCGGACACATAGTATCCGCTGATGGAGTATTAGTGGATCCGGCAAAGGTTTCTGTCGTGACGGAGTGGGCAACTCCGAAGAGTCCAACGGAGATAAGGAGTTTCCTTGGCTTAGCCGTGTACTATAGACGGTTCGTGAAGGATTTTTCTAAAATCGCACGACCTTTGACCCAGCTACTTAAGAAGGGAGTAAAATACGTGTGGACAGAGGCTTGTGAGACTGCGTTTCAAGAGCTGAAGAAACGACTCACAACCACACCCGTATTAACACTACCATCAGAGAATGGTGACTTCGAAGTATATAGCGATGCTTCTAAGGAAGGTTTAGGTTGTGTCTTGATGCAAGACTCGAGACTCGTAGCGTATGCATCACGCCAACTGAAACCTCACGAGGAAAATTATCCGACACATGACCTGGAGTTGGCAGCGGTCGTTTTCGCTCTAAAGATATGGAGACATTATCTTTATGGGCGGAAGTGTCGAATGTTCACCGACCACAAGAGCTTGAAATATATATTCACTCAGAAGGAGTTGAATTTGAGACAGCGAAGGTGGTTGGAACTTATTAAGGACTACGATTTAGAGATAGCATACCACGAGGGGAAGGCGAATGTGGTAGCCGATGCCCTAAGTCGGAAAACCCAACACGTGACAAACTCGTTGGTAATTCCGCCGGCATTGTACATGGAATTGGCAAGATTGGAGTTAGAACTTGTGCATCCTGGCACAATGAGAGAAACGGTCAATGCCATGATCGTAGAAACCCCAATATTGGACGAGATTCGACTCGCTCAACCGGGCGACCCGAAACTCGAAAAGATAAAAGGGTATATTGCCGAAGGAAAGGCAATAGGATTTGCTGTCCACGAGGATGGAAGCATCCGTTTTAAAGGGAGATGGTGTGTGCCCCTTAAATGTGTCGAGTTGAAACTAAGGTTGATGGAGGAAGGGCACAACACACCATATTCCGTACATCCCGGAGGAGACAAGCTATACAAAGATCTGAAGAAGATCTATTGGTGGCCGGGAATGAAGAAGGAAGTGGCGAACTTCGTGGCGAGATGTCTCACCTGCCAAAAGGTTAAGGCAGTGCGACATAAACCCCTAGGACTGATGCAACCACTAGAGATTCCAAGTTGGAAGTGGGATAGTATCTCAATGGACTTTGTCTCGGGATTACCCCGATCACCTAAAGGCATGAATAAGATTTGGGTGATTGTGGATAGGCTAACGAAAACAGCCATATTTATCCCAATGAAAGACACGTGGACTATGGACCAATTGGCCCGAGCCTACATTGATAATGTGGTACGACGACATGGAGTACCACATGACATCATTTCCGATAGAGACAGTAGATTTGTCTCTCATTTCTGGACAGAGTTACAAAAAGCTCTCGGTACTCAAATCAAAATGAGCACCGCATTCCACCCGATGACGGATGGACAAACTGAGAGAACAATCCAAACACTAGAAGACATGCTGAGAGCATGTGTGTTGGAATTCAAAGGGAATTGGGAATCTCATTTACCCTTGATTGAGTTTTCCTATAATAATAGCTACCATGCTAGCATCGGCATGGCACCTTTCGAGGCGTTGTATGGACGAAAGTGCCGAAACCCATTGAGCTGGGAAGAAACCGATAAGTCCGTGGTAGTGGGACCACAACTTATCGAAGACATGGCTCAACAAATCAAAGTGATTCAAGGGAAGATGAGAGCCGCACAAGACCGTAAAAAAAGTTATGCCGACGTGAGACGACGAGACCTAGAATTTCAAGTGGGAGATAGGGTCATGCTAAAGATATCACCCATGAAGGGGGTGATGCGCTTTGGCAAACGAGGGAAGTTAAGTCCTCGATACATAGGACCTTACGAAATTCTAGAACGAGTCGGAACTCTAGCCTACCGATTGGCTTTACCGCCACACTTAGATAGAGTTCATAATGTCTTCCATGTCTCGCAACTAAAGAAGTATGTGCCGGACCCGACACATGTACTTCAACCGGAGATAATTGAGCTCGATGAAGACTTGACTTACGAAGAAGTCCCAGTGCGTATTCTTGACACTAAGGAACGAGTAACGAGGAACAAAACCGTCAAAATGATCAAGGTTCTTTGGTCGAACCACGAAAGTGAGACGGCAACTTGGGAAGTAGAATCCGACATGAGAGAACGCTACCCGTCATTGTTCCAAACCGATACCGACACAGTTATGGGGACATAACTGCAATCTTAAGGGGGAGAGGATGTCATACCACCTATTTTCGTGCATTTTTGTAAACTTTTGAACTACGTTATGGCTTGATCCCTTTACCGGATACGTAGGCAGCTTAGAAGTCTTAATTCTAAGTTCAGTCACAACATAATGAAACAAACACAAGACCTTAGCACAAGAAAAGCCGAAACACAACTTCGAGGGCGAAGTTGATTCTTAAGGAGGGTAGACTGTAATACCCGAGAATTTTCCATCATAAAATAAAACAATAATTAAATAAATAATAATAAATAAAATAAATACCATAAATAAATAAATGAATCCAGCAAATAAAGAAATAAATAAAGATAAGGAAATGAGAAAATGAGATTTAACTTAAAAAGGAATTAAAGGAATTTAATTACATAAAAAGAATTATTAAAGGTAAATAAATTATACACCGAAACCCGACTAATGAACTCGAGGATTCGAGTCCAAACGTCCAATTAGACCCGAGTAAAAATTTGGAGAGAAAGTAGAAACCCGAAGATACCCCGGAAATCGGAATTCGGGAGCATAGAGGGATAGAAATCCGAAAGAGAGGAGGAAAGGCACAACGGATCGCATGACCGGCACGGTGGCCGCGCGGTCCATAGGCATTGGGCGCGCCACGACCGCGCCACGCGACAGATTCGCCCGTTGCGTGAATCTCTCGCCCGAACGCGGATTTTTCGACTTTCGGTTGAACATCTCTCGACCCAAGACCCTTAGGTCAGATGTTGGATGCCCTAGGACCTGGAAATCTATAAATAAGACCTCCTAGGAGCTCCGAATACTTCTACAAAACCCTACAACTTTCTACACATTCGAAACCCTAAATCCGGAGTCGTCGGAGGCACGAAACCAAGACGAACGCTGTTGGACGAAAATTCCAAGGATCTCCATAGTCGTGGTAAGTCTCGATCCAATCCTTGTTCAATAAACGATTCGAAAACGAATCCTAATCTTCTTCTTTTCTCTTCTACACCTCGTATTGGATCTAGATCGTAGAACCCGACGAACGGAGAGGAGAAACAGTGGACGGGAAGCCACGCCTTCGAATAGACGATCCCGGACGTTCATAAACTCTGTAAGTTAACTCTTACATGGTTTTGGGATGAATTAAAACATTCAAAACTAAAAGATTAACAGGAAATCGAAAATCTGTCAATTTATACTTTCTACCGACGCAATAGATTTGATGAATTTTTCCGAACCTTAAAAAGACTTCAAACAGAAAAACTTAAAACATGAAAAATGTTCCTAAGGCTTATATCTATCTACTGTAAATTTTTGAGAATTTTTAGAGACGATTTGATATGCGAAAACTAACCGAAATCGAACTGCTTGAATCTAGATCTCGAAATCCTGGACAGAACTTAGGAATGATCTTGATCACGTTTTTGACATAGGATCTAGACTGTTTTAGATCTTTGGCCAAACATGAAAGTCGTAGATAATTGTCTTAAGATGATCTCTGTAAAATTTCGTCAAATTTGGAGTTGAATTGCTATGGTAGAATTCGAAATCTTTAAACTGTGATACATTAAATTCGGACAGAATTATTCTTCTACGAAAATTCGTGATTTTGACCTGTTTAGGTATCTCGGATTGAAAAAGTTAAAACACGAAAGTTGTAGATCTCGATGTTTCGGAGTCAGTCGTGAAAGTTTGGAATTTTTGGAATTAAATCTGATTTTAGACGAATTTTAGAGTAAAATGTGGTTTACCGGTAACGAAATCTTGAAATCTTGTTGAAACATGGAATTAACCTTTAGGGTTGAAATGAGTTGAGATATTATTTTTAAATGAATACAATTAAAGTCAGATTTTTAAAAATTAAATCCCCTTACAAACTTGATAGATTAAAATTAGGGATGAGTGCTCTGCAGGGTGCCCCCTAACTGCTTCACTTCGTGCCTTAATGGACGATGGTGACCCCGCGCGCTAAACTTGAAATGTGATATTGCCTAAACGGCGAAATATAGAGCCTACACTCTCGTGAATATCCGTACGGGTTTCCCAAGGCTCCGGAGTGGTACTGGGTATGGCTGATACGGTTGCGGCCGCCGGGCTACCGGCTAAACTTGTTGACATCGCGGTGCTATCGTGAAACTTTGAAATACCAAATCGGGGATGTAATGGGGATTTTAAATTAAATTAAATTAGATTAAATTAAGTTGTTGTCCTATTAAATTATTTAAATGCTTTATTTAAATTATGGCTATTATCTTAAACCATGCAATATGTGTTATTAAATAGAGCCCTGAAATAAATTATGCAATTGGATAGTTGATTAGATTAAATTGAATATTATGTTATTATCATGCTTTTGGTTAATTATTAAATGACTTTTAAACCCTATGATCATGCATGTGTTAACTTACTCAGCAAGTTTGCTGACCAAAACCGTTTTTATTCCTTTTCTTACAGAATATGTGGAATGAGCATGTGTGAGCACGATTCATGTATGGGATTTTGGGAAACATTATTTTGCTTTTAAATTCGTACTTTAGACTATTTTATGAACGGGCCTGTTTAACCCGTGTTTTGGCCATGTCGGCCCTACTTACATTTTTCGCTGTGATACTATACTAAAACAATTATTTCCGCTGCGCTATGTTAATATTATTTTCGAATTATATTGTATGGGCTATACTGAATGATTTAAATGTTTTAAATACTGCAATACCTAGCCTTGCATCTCTTTAGTAAGCTCGGAGAAACCGTGTCTTACTAGGGGGATGTGGCGGTGACATCCCGACCTGGGTGACCAAAAACCGGGGTGTTACAAAATAATTACTGCTTATCATCATTTTAGATTGATTCTGAAATTTTCCTTGTTATTTTCAGGATGGAATCTGAGTCCTCCCATACAGCTCCAACTCCATCTCAATCTGAAACACCACCCACAGCAGATTCAGAATTGAATGGTGATAATGAGAATGAGATTACATGCCGTAAGCAAGGAAGAAATGGTTCGAAAAAGCTACCCAATATTCCTAAAGGTACAAGGAGTCCATATTGGAGTCATTGTACAAAAGGGACTCGATTGATGGAAGATGGCAGCAAAAAATCAATTGGGACTTGCAATTATTGTAAAAGAGAGATCCCAATTTCTTATGGCAGCACTAGTGGATTAAAGAATCATTTAGAGTTACGGTGCAAATCAAGTCCATTGTATAAAGGAAATAAGGATGAGAAAAGTCAGCCGGTGTTGACAAATGAGTCCATGGCGCAAGGAAGCGCATTAGTTATGCATACATTTAATAAAAAAAATGGTGTGAAATTAAGGCTGCAGAATATGCAATCACTGATGAGGTGTCATTTCGAGCTATTGAAGGAAAGGATTGAAAAATTGGATTTTCGAATTGCAACCTAGGTTCAAAATGCCAGATCGAAGGAAAATTGTAGGTACAAGTTATATTATTTATGTGCAATTTATATATATATTGTAAGCAGTTTACAGTTTATTAACTTTAGTTTTATTATTATTATTTATTACTTGTAGGGATGGTTTATGAAATATTTTTAAAAGAGAAGGCGATGATTAAAGATACGCTTGCTGGCCATAGGGTAAGTCTTACAAGCGATACTTGGACATCTATTCAGAATATCAATTACATAGTGGTTACAGCCCACTTTTTGGATAGTGAATGGAATTTGCATAAAAGGATTATTAATTTCTCCAAAATCAATAGTCATGTGGGGGAAGAGATTGGAAAGTTGATTGAGGTTTGTTTAAGGGATTGGAGCATTGAAAAAGTGTTTTCAATATTAGTTGACAATGCTACTTCTAATGATACTGCTATCGATTATTTGAAAAAAAAGAAGGAAAAGTGAGAACACTTCATTATTTCAAGGGAAATACTTGCATTTGAGGTGCTCTTGTCATATACTTAACTTAATTGTTAAGGATGGTTTAAAACAGCTAGAATCCTCAATTAAAGCCATAAGGAATTCTGTGAATTTCATTCATTCTTCTCCTTCAAGATTGAATAAATTTAGGGAATTCGCTGTGCTTGCTAAGTTTTCTAATATGTCAACTATCCCCATGGATGTCAAAACTAGGTGGAATGCAACTTATAAAATGCTAGATGTTGCATTGAAGTATATAAGGGTGTTTGATAGGATGGCCTTTCACAAATTATTTTAATGAAAAGAATGATAAGGGGAAAATGAGGAAGGGGCCACCAAGTGAGATAGATCGGGAGTATTATAGAGCTTTTGCACACTTTTTAAAGAAGTTTTTTATGATGTCACTTTAGAGTTAAGTGCATCAAAAACTTCTACTTCCCAATTTATATACCAATCCATGGTTGCATTACAACTTGAGATTGAGAAAAAGAAAATTGTGGATGATTCTGATCCAATTCTTTAAAAAGTGGCATCTTCAATGATTTTGAAATTTGAGAAGTACTTGGGTAATTGGGACAATATGAATCCCTTGGTTTTTTTGCCAATATTTTAGATCCTAGAAACAAACTTCAAATGCTCAAGGTTTGCATCAAAAAATTGGGAGGTAGAAACACCGATGAATTTATTCATAAGGTGAAGCAGGATTTGGTCTCTTTGTGGAGTGATTATAAGGGAATGAATGATGTTTCGATTGATGAGAGTCAAACTATGCAAACGGTGCATGATGATGAAGATGGTTCAAAAAAGGGTTTGGGTGGTATTTGGGATGAGTTATATGATGATATGAAAGTGCAAAATGAGGAAGAACAACTTCAAGAGATAGCTAATGAAGGGGATAAGTACTTAGCCGATGAGATTGAACAAAGATCAAATCAAAGTTTCAATCTTTTGGAATGGTGGAAGGGAAGTGAAGCTAGGTACCCAATCCTTTCGGCTATTGCCAAATATGTTTTTGCAATCCCATGTTCGACCGTTGCCAGTTAGTCAGCTTTTAGTTTGGGAAAAAGAGTTGTTGATCCTTTTAGAACAAGTTTGAGCCCTAAAATGGTTGAAGCATTGGTGTGCAGTGTGCACTAGCGATTGGCTAATGACAAATGAGATAAATTTGTACAAGGATCCAACAGATGATGACTTTGAGCTTTACAAAGAAATTGAAGAACTTGAAAAAGGTATTCTTTTATTTATGAAAAATATAAATCATATTTATGTGTATTAGTTTGTATCAATTATATATTTATATTCTTCATTTAGTTACAGCTGCAAGTGTTACTCAAGATCTTAATCTTCTTCCCGGAATATAAACTTCTATGCAATTGAGGTCAAATTAATAGTTTATGTTTTTATACTATTCTGAAATGGAGTATCAGGATTCAGGGAGTAGCTGTGTAGGCTGGAATTTTGTTCATCAATTTAAAGTGTAGCTAGAATTCTGTAATTTGTTTATATAGTTTCTGGAATTTTGTTCATCAATTGAGATTTATTGTTCTTGCACAACAGAGAGTGCTTAGGAGTTAGGACCTTTTTTCGAACATTTCACTGTCTTGGTAATTAATATTTCATAGTATTTATTGTCTACAGTTGGAGATTGCTGGGAGGACAGACATTCGTGTGGGCTGTGGCTGAATGATCTCATGTGACAATCACTGTATGTATTTGCACTGCCAATTTTAAAATATTTGCCCTTCACTGAATTAATTTCTATCATGTCTGCCTTCTATTTACTTGTCCATTCCCAAATGTGATCTTTTTAATTTGTAGTTAAAATGTCTAACTAATATTTAATAGTTCTATTAAAAGTCAAATCCTATCTATCTATTATTCTGAATTCGATTGTCATCAGTGATGCCATAAGAAAAACCATGTGCGCACATCTTTTAAATTTTATGAAAGATAATAATTCATTTTAAGTTTGATTTTGTTTTTGTGTATTGAACAACTTTTGAGGCTCAAAGAGGAGGTGGAGATTGAAGATGCAAATTGAAGTTTTATTTTCAATGTTTGTATTGAATATTAATGTTTGTTGTTGTGTTTAAGACATTTGGAACTTAGAAGGGCAAGATTGTGTAATTTTTTTTCGGTATCGATATTGCTATTTTTCGGTATGGTAGGTATGCCGATTTTTGACGGTATTTAATGATTTTCGGTATGTAAAATTTTCGGTATGTTTCGGTAAAAACCGAAAGTTCGGTACGGTATAATTTTCGGTTTGATAACGGTATACATAAAATTTTCGGTATAGGTATCGGTATGGTTTTTACTTATACCAAAATTTTCCGTACGGTACGGTATCGGTATCGCTATCGGTATTTCGGTATGACGTATTTTACCACCCTAGACATAACCTATACAATAAAGTCTACTCAATAAACTTTAAATGGCTCTAACTTTCACAAATGAACTCGGATTTGAACGTTCTTTATATGAAAATTTATCTACTCGATACGAAAATCTAAATATTCAATCAGATTTCAGAAATTCAAGTAGAAAAATATCATATTTTCATATAGTTGTCGCTGAAATGCATAGAACTATGTCGCTGAAATGAATACAATTGTGTAGCTGAAATGAATAGGACCATGTCGCTGAGTTGTAGAGGCCATGTCGCTGAATCGTGTAGGTTCCGTCGCTGAGGTGTAAATATTGAGTTGCTGAAATCGCAATAAATTTCAAATGGCTATAACTTTCTCAAATGCACTCGGATTTTTACGTTCTTTATCTGAAAATCTACCTACAATGAATCTAAATCATCTACTCCCTCCGTCCCACATAATGTTCCCATTTCATTTCTGCACACAATCCAATGCACTTTTTAAATTGTTAATATCTCAAAATATATACAAGTAGAAATTATGTAAAATATATATTCTAAAACTATACGATTAGACGAATCTAACAAGACCGAACTCGACTATTTTTTTTCAAATATATAATTACAATAATATCGAGTCAAAGTTGAACAATGAACAGTGTCAAAAAGTCAAATGGGAACATTATTGTGGGACGGAGGGAGTATCATATTTTAGAAATTCGCCCCCAAAAAATAGCAGATTTGTGGATTACGAAACGGAAAACACAATTCCCTACATATTAAGTATCAAAAATAGCAAAATTATAAAAGTAACCCTATAAGTAATCCAAACCATCGAGATTTATAATTGATCAATGGATATAAATGAATGTCCGTAATCATGTTTCGCGTTGATGTTTTCATCATTTGCATTCATTTCAACTAGCTTTGCTTCAAGATTTGAAAATTTAATCACCTGAATTCAAATTAATCATAAGGATTAAAGACAAAGAAATTCTAAATAGAAAAACTAAAGCATATAAAGATAAATAGAGGTACCTCCTCAAGATCAACTAAACCAATACCAGCGTGGGAAGTGACCAACAAGCACATAACCTGTTTAAGTTTACAAACATAACGATATATACACCTTTATAAGCAACCAATGCAACAAAGCCAGTAACAAAGAAACTAGGCATAAACATCCTAATATGTTCGCCTTAGAATCAAGATATGCAACACATGCGGTCCTTAGATCATTAGCTTTGCATGTCATTGTAGATGAACTATACCCACAAGGCGACAACCAGATCACCATCATGATTCATGAACTATACCTCTCTTCTCTGTCTCTCTCGCTTTCTCCTCCCCATATGTTCTTCCTTCTCTTCTTTGTTCCGTCCGTAGTTTTGATTTTTAATTAATCCGTTGGTTTATTCAGAGTTTAATCGGATTAGGGGGAATGGGTGGGGCCTAATAATGGAGTCAAAATTACAGGGGAGGGCTCAAAATGTAATATTTGGGGAAGGGGGGTTTTCTTAAATGAAAGTATTACATATAGAGCCTTGGGCCCTATTAATAAATAAACCTGAATAAAATAAATGGAAGTATTCCAATCTCAAGATCTTATCTTCCTAATGCGATTAGGTATTTACCAAGCTTTTTATATGTGTTTTACCATAAATACCTTATGGTGTTTATCAAGTTATTCCACATATATCATATGGTATTTACCAAGTCTTGGTATGTGTTTTACCACAAATATCTCATGGTGTTTACCAGGTTATTGGGTATGCGCTTTACCACAAATATTTTATGGTGTTTAATAAGTTATTCCACATATACCATATGTGATTTACCAAGTTTTTAGTATGTACTTTACTACGATTACCTTATGGTGTTTACCAAGTTATTGGTAGTGTTTTACCATTGTATTGGTATGTGCTTTACCAAGTTCTTGGTATGTAATTTACCAAATTATTACATAGGGCCTAAAACACAATGTTTGAAATAAAGGGACTTTAATTCTTATAATATTTTATTCATGGTTACCTGGCTCTAGTTTTCCCAAAAACTTTAACATCCTTCTTATTAAATGGGCTGGTCACTGGTAAATGGATAAAATAAAATAGGGCCCATTTCAGTCCATTATTCAAAGTGGGAGCCCAAAGTCAATTGTGATATAGGGTTGACTGTGTGAAACTGCGCTGCTGTACATATACAGGAATTGTGCAACATTTATATGTAAATACTAATAGATTTGTATGTATAAAATTATTCAATTAATTTAACTTTTACATATCTTTCTTTTCTTTCTATATTATAAGAGGATTTCCCTCGATTTCCGTGCCAATTTCATTTCATTCTCCACCGTTGATTTCCATGGCTGAATTTCCTTCTCATCCGTCCGATCACACTTGAATTTGAAAATCGTGGCCCTTAATTTCTCAGATTTTCCTTGAGCTCTTGTTTATCTGAAATCGAGCAACACCCTTCGCCATCTCCTCCGTTGCATTGTAATTATCGATCTCGCATCTTCTCTACCCTAGCCGGCCTTCTCTTCCCGTCACCTCTGCTATTTTCTCCATCGCCGCCTCCCATCACAAAATCGTCGCATCGGCTGACCTCCGCCCTCACTCCCTGACAAGAAACCCTAGGCCGTCGCCGCCGCCACACACGATCTCATCTTCCTTCGTCATTACGCTTTCCTCTCTCTCGTCCTAAATTTCTTTACTCTTTTCCTCTTTCCTCTCATCGATTTGTTACGGCAATCCGATTCCGGCGACCCAACTGATCATTTCAGCGATTTCTGCAACTCCGCCGGCAACCTTTGATGGCCTGGATCGGCTGTCCACGGCGAGCCGGGCCTGCCCGTTCCGATCCAGGCCCTCGCGATGTGCGTACTTGCTGGGTTTTGTTTGTTGTTAGCTTTCCGGTTCGTCTCTTTTCCAGTTTCAATCGATTGTTGGCCGTCCGTTCCCATTGTGTTTTGTGTGGTGATGGGAGTGCTATTTCTATGTTTTTTTTGAATATCTCGTGGGGAAGATTGTAGGGTTTCGTACTCGGGACACTCTGTGCAAGATCGAGGCCCTGGGTGAGTTTATTGATGGGTTTACTTCGCTGTTGTTGATCTTTCATTGTGTAATGTTTTATTTGGGAGGATATTTGATAGAGGGGTTTCGTTATTTCCGGAAATTGTTTGAACTTTTTTTTACAGCTCTTTGCTTGTTTGTTGGGGTTGACTTTGTTTGTGCTTGCTTGGTTTTATTGTTGTTGATGATGGTGACTGATTTTCGTTTAATTGCATTAAATTAGGGTTATCTCGTGGACTATGCCTCTCGGTTAAATGGGTTTGGCTTGTTGTGCGGTGTGTAGATGGATACTTTTTTTTTGTTTTCTACATTGAATTTGGGTGCCTTTGAATATGCCCTGAAAGATGATCCTTTTATTGTTGGGTTGAGTAAGAATGGTTTGATTAGTGTTACAAAACATGTCTTGATGCAGAATATTCGAATTTATATGGTGATGGATATGTGGGGTTTTGCAATTTCATTCGAATAGTGATTTTTAAGTGATTGGGGATTTTTATGCGGAACTTTTTGATTTAGGGTGATGATTACAGAGTTGAAAGGATTATGTCTTTGACGTGGGGCTAATTAAAACTATACTTTTCTGATAATATACGCACTTTTAACTAATTTTAACCAAGGTAACTTATTAAGACGCCATTGATTCCTTTGTTAGTGCATCCATTTTGTCTTTTGCAGTAGTATATTCTGTGAAGTTACAATATATAACTCATTTCAATCCTGAATTGTGAAGGACACTGATGGGATAGTGAAGTTATGGGTCATTACGAGAGGTGCAGTTATTGCAGTTATTAAAAACTATATGGGGAGGTCAGCCTTCTATTTGGATAATTACAATGGGTAGTCCATTGATAATATGTTTCCATTTTGTATATTGTCACATGACATTGCTGTACTCTTGATTCCTTGTGACCTTGTTTGCTTGATTTTCACAGGTTTCATTTGAGAAAAAGAAGGAAGAATTGTTTGAGATGGTATGTATTACTTCTTATTTTGGCACCTCCACAGTTTCATGAGCATCATTTGACCTATCTACGTGTGCAGGTCTGTGTAACTACATGGTTCACAGTAGATACAAGGCTTGGGGGTTTGTCGGTGCACTTGGACACTCCACAGTGCTTTTCCTCTGAGATGTACTCTACTGACCTAAACATTCTAGCGAAACCTGAGGATGACAAGGTGCTTGCTACATAGTTTTATATATTTGCTTTCTTACTCCCTATGGAGTTTCTTCACCCTTGTCTTTTATATGATCAACACACTTGTCATAAGCATAATTTTTTTGATCAGGAAAACTTTTTTGTGCTCATGTTATACTTTGTTTTTTCTTTTATTATCTTTACACACTTTTAACTAATTTTCCTTTTGTTCCTTAATTCCCACTTGTTACTGCATTTGAATAAATTGTAGTTGCACATGTATTGATCAGGATTTTGGGGCGAGCAAATTCTTTTTATTTAGTTTATTTATTTATTTATTTTTTGGATAAAGTTTATTTATTTATTTAGTTGTGTATTTCTGTTGATAAATTGAGACACATTTATGGATTTGCCCGAGCCTTTATTCTTTATTCTTTTATTTTTGCATGCAACATACAGACATGCATACATTTATTTATGTGTGTGTGTCATCTTTCTTTCGTTGCAGTTCAAGTATATAATTAGCCTTTTTAAATATGCAGGTTAATCTGGCTAAGGAAACCCTTAAGGCCTGTTGGCGCACTGGTTAATTTCAGGAGATGCTGTTATCTTCTTGAGGTATGTTCTTGTGTTTATAATCTGTGTGACTTCTTCCATTGTATCACAAGCTGCTAAAATGACAAACAAATCGCTGCAGAGGAGAGAATGGCGAACTTAGAGTTGGAGTCCGGAGGGTTGCAGAAGACATCAATAGCATACCATATAGTTCCTTCTCAATCGATGCAATTACTGTTTATGCATTCGTATAACTGATTTTGCGTTAGTAATTAAAAATGATCGTGGAATCAGTAGACATTTCTGGAGTGTCTTCAAAAACCCCAAGGATGAAGTTCATATATCTGAGTTCCTGAAACATTTTACATGCGAGAGCATAAATGCCCTGCCTTTGAAGAAGAAATATGGTTTTCTTCTTGTTGTTGAAGATATTTTGGCAGTTTTTGGTCAATGTCATCGCAATCCTTTTCTTGATCTACTGATGATACGTGTCATGCAGATTTGACCATGTTCCGCATCATCTATTACCCGTTTAAAAGGTGAAGGGTTGTCTATGTCTACTGTACATAACTCTTCAAGCTTTGCCATGAATATAGCTGTCTATGAAGAAATGGAGGGTCAAGTCAGGGTAATTTTTTCAATATTTTTTTGTGACTTACTAACTGCTTTGGCCCTCAAGTTCTCTCTTTTCGTAACTGATATTTGGAGTTGTTTTTCAATACTTAAAGCTTCAATGTAATTGTATTGAAGCTCAATCTATATAAAATATAGTATTTTAAATACTTATCATGGCCATCCTCCTCATCTGCTTTTATACTCTACCATAAAGAACTAATCCAGGTGACCCAATCGAAATCCAATGGAGACGAAACAGGGAATTCCTTTACGGTAATAATTCAAAGTTCAAGCTACTTAACTATATCCTTGTTTCTTTCATAACAGTGTAAAGGTATCTTATTTTGTTCTTGGCTTTAGATTGGCCAGTTTTCAAAGATGCCGCCTACTATAGAAAATCGAAAGCTAAGCTGAAAAGTAAAAATATGTGAAATTGCCAGAATTAACTTGTTCCTGAAATTCTCCCTTACTGTTATACTTTTAGCACTATGCGCCTCCTGCATTCAACGTCAAAGGTGAGTTTTTACTCTTTTTTTTGTTGTGCAAAATTTCGATTCTACATTCCTGCCTTTGTGTATATGAATGGTTTCCTGATAATCTCGTTGTAATTTTTGGCTCGATTGTTTGAAGTTGTGCTCGATTTATTGCTCATCGTTCGATTTGAAATTAGATTTCTACTTACCATTTTCGCTCGCCTCATTAATTTTCATTGTCTGTCCTATCTACCTGCTTGGGTCCAGGAAATGGAAAAAGTCCACAGTCCCACGTCTTTCTGAGGTAATGATGAAAGATAATTGGGTAGCCCATTCCTGTTGGGTTGGTGATCTAACTGCAATAGAATTCTCTGTGCTTTTTTAATGTTTGGATCTTTTTGGTTCTGCCAGGGAAGTGTGAAGCAAAGATGTCTGTCTCCAAACTTGTACTCTTAGATGTACGGAATTTGTACGAGACAAGAATAGGGAAATTTGATAGTCCATATGTCCAAACCCTGGATCCTGAGATTAGCCAGTACACTGATCTGCCTTCCTGGATAGATAACAATGCTCAGCAATTGCAAGGGAATAATTTCCTTATGTGAGCTTTTAAGTTGCACTGGATTTACACTCCTCAAGTCTTTATAGTTGTCTATTATTTTATCTACATTACTTAATGCTAGGTAGTCTTTTGCATTCTTAATATGCCTACATAGGTGGTTTTAGTGCTATTGAATGGTCAAAAACTATTTGATGTCCGTATTAAGTGAAATGTTTATCTTTTGATGCTACTTTTCTTGAAATCAGGATTCTTTGGCTACTTAATATTGTAACTATATAACCTTTCACTTACATCCTTGGTAAATCTTTGTGTCACTTATTGTTTTACTTTGATTGGATAATAAATACTAATTTCTTTAGTTATGTGACTTTTTTTTGGGGTTTGTTTACCTGTAATATGTGGCTATCCACAATGAAAAGATGAATTTATGTCTTGTGCCCTACTTTGTTGATACTATTCTGTTTTTTAGTCTTGTTAAGATAGTACTATTTCAAATTTTTGTAATGCATAATCATTAATTTACTTACTTACGTATATTTGCTATGTTTTTTGTCATATAAAAGTATTGCACTGGAGGAATTAGATGTGAGATGGCATCTGCCTATATCAGCTCTAAAGGTGCTGGCTTTGAAAATGTTTTTCAAGTCCGTCCTCTGAATGTTGTAGGTCTTGCTTCTGACGACTCTTAATTTTGAGCATCAAACACCAAACAAAACGATTTGTTGAATGAGATCCTGTACAGGATGTGGTTGATCTGGAATCTGATGAAGAATACAATTTTCTTGTGCTATTCGCGTGGGTCCCAGTCGAATCGGAATTGGGTCTGTGGATTCAACCCATCGGCCTTGTTTAGCTGAAAATTTGTTAGCATATGAAATCAATTTCGATTTTTTACAGATCTAAAATCTGCCTAATAAAATATTTCATATTTCTTCGCTATTTCCGTGCATTACACTATATCATAGTTTTTATTTAGTTACTCATTTTAGAGGTTATAGGGTCACATTTTCGGTCCCTAAAAGTTTTTTTAATACAATTTTTAGGATTCTGTATCTCTCCCTTGCACCGGTGTTTACGCATTCTATCGCTATACACTAATCATATGTCCGTATTTATTGAAAATCTGTCTCCATTTTGTAATAATGATTTTTTTTTTTTTTTTGGTCATGTTCTTTCTGAATTATTTACTGCAACCTCCCATTATATCCTTATTAATTATCTTTTTATCCAATTTCAGTTTTTGTACTGCAGGAGATGGTTTGACCTTCTCCATCAAGCCCTTCACTGTGAAAATACATCTGGACCTTTTCATGAATCAATACAGCCCGTTCTGAAAACCTCAAAACTGTGCTGGCGTTCACTCACTGGTATGTTGACTGTATTTCTTTTGTTCACTGCCATCAAGAGCGCAACTATTCTAAATAATTGTATCATTGCCAGGATTGTATTTGTTTTGGCTTCTTACTCGAGGACTTACTGAATGATTGAAGTAGTGTTTCGGTCATTCAAGTAGTGTTTCGGGTTCATAAACTTGCTGAATGATTTGTCATAATGTTATTTTTACTTGTTTACTCTTTCATATTCTCCACTTTCACACCTTCCCTGCACCAGTCATGCCCTGTTCAATAAATCTGTGGCCATTAACCAAATTTATGTGCCAATCCAAGGCTTGGTGTGCCGGACTCAAATGACAGACCTTAAACCCTGCTGCTCGGGTTTATTCACCATTTTATATCCTCTAAACGTACTTGCCTTTAAACAAAATAAGTATCATATAAAGTATCCACCTACGCATACCTATAATTATTTTTTTTCCCCCACGGGCGGTTGTACCCCTCAGTTCGCTGTGCATTTGCACAGCTTTTCAACTAGTATATATATACACATACATATATAACTATAATAATTACCCATAATTACCAATATTGCCAGTTAGGAAGCCTTCAAGTAATTAATTAGTGGCTGATTCTGAGAAATATGAACAGTAGTTAAGATTCTAACAAGCACAATCACATAAGATTCTATGGCTTATTTGTTTGTCCTTAATGGTTGATTAATTTAGCGTTATAGTGTTGACTAATTACTGGCAATGATTATTTTCTATAATATACAGAAATTTAGGATGAATTTTAGTGATTAATTAATGAAATGCAAACAATTTTGACCCTTCCAGCAGGAAATCGCAAAATAAATAAAAACGTAATTTATACTGGTATTTGATAGGGATATAAAATTTGCTATTAATTTGCAAAGGTGTGTAGAGCCAAGAAATTTGCTATTAAATTTAAATCAATTTGCTATTAATATTCCAATTTAATTTTGTCTCTCATCTCTCAAGTCGTTTATTTTGAGTAAACTAAAAGGTCGAGCTCAGTTAGTATTTCCAAAGAAAAAAAATCGAATCGAATCAAATTAGGCTCATACTCAAAAACGTAATATTACATGACTCATAATCGATCATTTAACAACTTTATACTACTACTTATAATCAGTGGCGGTACTAGTATATAACCAGGGTGGTCAGACCACCCTGAAATTTTTGAAAAAAAAATTAATTTTTTTATATTTTTTATTTTTAATGTAAAAATAATAGTAGTAATATATAAACCCCAATTTTAATAAAAACGCCTTTTTTTTCTTAATTTTTTTCATTCTTTGTCTGATTCCAAACATTTTCCCTCTTAATATATTCAATTGGGAATGGGGACCCAGTGATCATGTCATCTGACTTTCAACCTTATGGTTGGGTTGGATTCCCACTCGGCCCCTTATCCCCCTTTATTCCCCTTTATAATTTGTATAGTTTGAGCTTCCACACACCTTTGCTGACACATAAGTGTCAATGTTTCAAAAAAAAATCTTCAGCTTAATTAACGTACCCAACAGTAACAAAACATATTACATGGAACGGATGAAAAATTAACTAAATTTTTGACCACCTGGATCGAATTTCTAGTTCCGCGCCACTGCATATAATCAACTATTCATTTTCATTTTCAACCATATATTCATTATCTCGGCCGGTTATTTTTCTCATTGTTTTCATTCATAAATTAGTATATAAATGTACCAGTATACATAATGTCACTTTTCTTTGGGTGAATGTGAATGGTGCGCGGTGGTCTCATTGTTTTCATTCATAAATTAGTATATAAATGTACCAGTATACATAATGTCACTTTTCTTTGGGTGAATGTGAATGGTGCGCGGTGGTGGTGGTGGTGGTGGTGGTGGTGGTGGTGGTGGTGGTGGTGGTGGTGGTGGTGGTGGTGGTGGTGGTGGTGGTGGTGGTGGTGGTGGTGACGACGACGACGACGACGACGACGACGACGATGATGACGATGATGACGATGATGATGATGATGATGATGATGATGATGATGATGATGATGATGATGATGATGATGATGATGATGATGATGATGAAAAATTGAAATGCAAAATACATTCTATACTATATTGTTACAAAACTAAAGTCAGAGAAATGAATGGTACGCCCAAAGGGGTAACAAAAATTGAAATGCAAAATACATTCTATACTATATTGTTACAAAACTAAAGTCAGAGAAATGAATGGTACGCCCAAAGGGGTAACGTGAGGGATAGGGGTTTGCTGGAGAATCGAACCCGCAATCAGGGATTTGGACACTTTGGGCAAATCCTCATTCCCAAATACATTATATATTTTAAATAGTAGCTCAATTTTTTTTTTTTTTTGAAAGGAAAAATAGTAGCTCAATTTAGCACCATGCTGAGGCGGATCCACATAGTTAGTAATGGGTGCACATGACACCGTTTAAATGGACAAAATTGTTATTTTAAGCTTAAAAGTTTTTATATTTGGCTGGTGCACCCACTTAATTTTTTGGGGGTGACACCACTCAAATTGCTGAAATTATTATTTTAAGCTTAAAAATATTTATATTTGGCTTGGTGCACCCCCAAATATATTTTTGTAGTAATAAAACCATTTTTATCAATTCTAACCTAACTTTTTTTTACTCCTTTCATATTGTCACTACTATCCACAATTTTAACTTAGCTTTGATTGATTTTTGTGATACGATTTAGAAAAACTTCTGGATCCACCACTGTTTAGCACTATTATATAATATTAATATTAATATAAGTATTATTTTAAGATGGAAAGGGTATAATGTACAGAAATGTGGGATGATTAATCAAAATTATTTACGGTTATTTTTAAAATAAATTTGAATGAAATATTTCGTGCCGTAAAGATTCTCAGCCATTATGCAAAAAACTGCTTTGGAAGAGGCGCTCTTAATTGCCTTTGCAGATCCTCGAGGGATTAGTCATGGGTTCATGTGGTCTGGGGACCCGTTTCACCAAAAAAAAAAAGTAAAAAAAAATTCTCAGCTATTATCAGCTAAGTTATAAATCTAATTTAATTACGAAAAATCAAAAAATAGTAATTGCCCAGCAAACAACGTTACCCAAATGAACCAAACTTAGAAAACCACTCATTATTTCAGACAATATGTGGTCAAAACTAGTAATACAACTTGCAATTACAGTAAACTTTTGGAATTGAATCCGACTCGGTAATCGTATTCGTATAGTATAATATTAATTGCCTGAGCATATACAGTTAAAAAAATTCTTTTTTTGGTATAAAAAAAACAATTAACTAATGGGGTGATCAATGAGTGTTGGGGTGTGTCTAAAATGCACATGGGCACATATTATAGTGAAATAGAAAATGAATTCTTACGCATACAAATAAACATATACAGATGAATCAAACCCTAAATCGGGAAGAAACCAATATTTTAAATTTACTACTGTTATTATATATATAGGGATAAGTTGACTTCGGACCGACAAATCTTCTTAGGATACAACGAGATTTATTACACCTACGTTGCTGTGTGGATACATGCATTCAAAAATTGTGGAGGACCCAAATTATGGTTAATTGCTAATATAGTCCATTAAGTTTGTTAATTATCAAAAAATTAAGTACTCCATATCAATTCAATCCATTTGTTCACTTGACCTCTTAATTATACTAAAGAATTGATGAGACAAAAATTAAAGCTGGAGATTTAGGCTTCTTGAAGGGTCTAATTAAATGATTAAGGGACCTAATTAATTAGATGATTAAAATACCAAAGGACCAGATTGAATAGATTGGTATATTTGAAGATATTTTTGGTAATTAACAAATTTAATGGACTAAATTAACAATTAATCATACATACAAGAGAATAATTTTTTATTTTTTATTTTTTATTTTTTGCGCAGCCAAAGTCCAAGCTAAGAGACTATTCGAGTTTTTTTTTTTTTTGGGTTGAAACAACCTATATATGCTAGGAAATAGGTGGAAGCCTATGACATACAAATTACAAATGGGATAATCGAACTCCCAACCTAAATTTGGGAGTCAATGGACTTGACCGCTAGGCCAAGTCATCATCCCGACTATTCGAGTTGTTATTCATAAATCATGGATCCAAATTATTCAATTAATTAAAAATAATTAATTTATATTGCCTGGTTATAATTGATTTCCTTAAATAAATTTCAATCAATTCATAGAAGCATAGTTCTCTCAAATCTGCCAACTATTTTGCATTATTGCACAGCGTTGAATCGGTGAGTTCAAATTCATTATAAATGTTTCTGGCATTTGAATTAGGGTTGGTTTGATAGACCTAATGCAGGGTTGGTTGGCATTTGAAAAATATGAATTGCCAAAGCAATATATTATCAATCACATTGGAAACATTCTTTTTAACATATCAATGAATTATACACACAAGCAAAGTATAATTTATTTTTTGAAACAACTGCACGTACATTAGAGTACTGCAAAATGGACGTTCATAAAGAAAAACTTCAAAAATAACATGAGGTGAAACAAGGTCATCGGAAAAATTGAAATGTATCATTAGAGATGATCGCTTTCTATTACTATAATGTAGTAGATGTGTGGGAGCCCAAACGACACAAATTACAAAAGTTATAAAGGAGAATCGAACCTCCAACTATAAGGTTGGAAATTAGGGAATATGACCACCATGTCAAGTCCTTATTCCGAATTATGAGTCATTTGAGAGCCAGTATAACCGTTAGCATAATCCATTTCCTCCTAAACATCCCCACATATAAAATAAATGAGTCGAGCAAAACAAGGAGTGGTGGTTCTACATAAATTTCTCCACGAGTTAAAGATTGCACGTTTAACAAGATGTAGAGCAAACGCCAAAAGGGGTAAGATATTGTAAGAATTCACAATTAAAATAAAAAGGGTTATTAATTAAAAAAAAAAAAAAAAAAAAGAGAGAGAGAAGAAATGAGGAGGAAAAAATGGCAAAATTTGTTTCTTCAAGGTAGTGAAAAGAATGCAAGCAAGATCTATTCTTTAAAGGAATAATTGCCATTTTAGTCCTTTTTCTTTTCAATTTTTCCAATTCAGTCCGTTTCCAATTTTTGGCCCTATTTGACCCAGCACGAATTCTAATCCGTCCCAATTTGATCCTAATGACAGGTAATTAGAAGGGATGTGGTGTCAGGGCTCGGATTAACTCCTTAATTGGCCACGTAGGACTCTGGCCCTAAGACTATCTTTAACCATAACCACCCCAACTACCCAAATTTTACATACTTTATCAATAACCACCCAACCATCCAACCACAATAATATACTATAATTATTTTAATTTATACAATTTTAAATTATATTGAAATATATAAATATATAAAAAAATATTTATCTTATATATAAAGAATAAAAAATCTAAAATATTAATATATTTTTTTATTTATTTTTAGTTTATATAAATTTTAAAATGGGTTAAATATATCAAAATTGATATGTTATGTATTTAACAAAAATATAACAAGAGTTGTCTCTATTTGTAGAGAATGAAAAATTAAAAAATATGGTATATTTATTTATTTATTTTTATTTTAAAATATAAAACATATAATAATTTAATAGAATTGATTATTTTAGTTGACCAATGGGAAGTACAGAAATGTCTCCATCCCATTGGCCAAAGGTGATGACCAAGTGGTCTCTTTTTCTATTTGGTCGACCAAATGGTCTCCAACCCAACCTCATTTTGATTTTCCTTTTAATTGAATAATGACATGGAGGTGGACCTTTAATTTTTGGAGACCTTGTCATGGATAAACATAGTGGTCACCATCCCTTTGGTTAAGTAATTATTTTACATTTATTTAACAAAATGATTATATCTTTTATGTGAATAAATAAATATAATTTTAAAATATACCAAATTTTATAATTTTTCATTCTCTACAAATAGAGACCACTCTTGCTATATTTTTATTAAATACACAATTTATCAATTTTGATATATTTAACCTATTTTTAAATTTTTATAAAATAAATTTACCAAAAAATTTTTATAAAATAAAAATAAATAAAAAATATATTAATATTTTATTATTTGATTCTTTATAAATAAAATAAATATTTTATATTTTTATATATTAATTTTTTATATTTCAATATAATTTAAAATTATATCAATTAAAATAATTATATAGTAGTATAATATTGTGGTTGGATGGTTGGGTGGTTATTGATAAAGTATGTAAAATTTGGGTGGTTGGGTTGGGTTGGATATTGATGAGTTGGAGGAGGGAGAAATTAATTAAATAATGAGATGGTTGGATGGTTGGGTGGTTGGGGTAGTCATGGATAATGATAGTCTTAGGGCCAGAGTCCTACGTGGCTAATTAAGGAGTTAATCCGAGCCCTGTCACTACATCCCTTCTAATTACCTGTCATTAGGATCAAATTGGGACGGATTAGAATTCGTGCTGGGTCAAATAGGGCCAAAAATTGGGAACGGACTGAATCGGAAAAATTGAAAAGAAAAAGGACTAAAATGGCAATTATTCCATTCTTTAAATGAGTCATGGGAATTCCAAAGGACCAAAAAATAAGTACACTGAAATCAAGAAAAACTGTTCACAAATTAGTGGTTATTATTTCCGTTTAGCATATTTTCTTATGTTCTCATCTACATAGTTTAATGTATTTATTTAATATTTAATATTTTAAAATTTATATAAATTTAAACTATATTATATATTCTAAAATTATGTAATTAAATGAATTTAATAAAATACAAGTTGATTATATTTTTATTATATATTTATAACAAAATTGAGTCAAACTAAATAATTATTGATATTAAAAAAATTAAATGAGATATAATAAAATGGACGGAGTATATGTATAACGGTTTAGTTAGCTGCAAAATGGTGAAAATTCTGCAGGTACAGAGTGTTGCCACAAAAGAAAAATATAACGGGTTTTCCATGTGCCATTACAAAAATCTTTCATGCCAAGATACACACACGCATCACGAAATCCTTCATGGCTCCATAGTCCATACCATAAAACACCCAAATGCCATCGCAAAAAAAAAAAACATTTGTCTCAGCACATTTGCTCATCTCCAATCGAAAACATTAAACTCAAATTCAAAAGAATATTACATACTCTCTGTCTCATTTTAAATGTCCCAAAACTTTTGGACACGCAGTCAAATGCATTTGTTTAATAACTAATATCTTAAAATGCAGAGAAGTGAAAATTATAAAAATCATATATTTTAAAACTAAACGATTAGACGAATCCAATAAGACCGAACTTGACTATATTTTTTTGTTTATATAATTATGATAACATTATGTCAAAGTTGATTAATAAGCAATGTCAAAAGTCAAAACGAGACATTATAATCGGGACGGAGGAAGTATTATATTCTCTTTTTTAACTCTATAAACTTAAAAAAAAAAGCATTTCCTCCATTTTTTTAAGTGTAACGTTTTTCATTTGCACATATGCAAATGCACGTTTTGAACTATTAATAACTCAAATTCAGTACATGTAAAAAATTTAAAAAATTTTAATATTTAAAAATTACAAGATGAGACGAATCCAACTGTTGACCGTAAAATATTTGATGAATAAAAACACTTTGGATTGAACAATGTTGAAGGAATTACAAAGTTGTAGAAAGGAAATTACAAGGAATTAATGAAAGCTGTAAAAGAATAGAATTGCGGAATGGAAAAACGAAATGAAATTGCAGAAAATAAAGTTATAGAAAAGAAAATTATGTAAAGTGCGGATGCTTCTTGGCAGAGTTGAGGTGCCTGATTAAGTCCATGGATCTTGTACTTATAGATATGAGTCCTCAACCGCTATAGATCGTGTTTCTACCGTAACCGACTTCAAGTCAGTTCTTCTTTCGCTTCAACCACCTTAGGCTACTCTTCTTTGACGCTTCAACTGCCTCTCTCTTAGCCGCCAATAATTCTTGGGCTTAGTGACTAAGCCAATTATTGGGCCTAAATATTTTGTGTTATCAGATGCCCCGCTGCATAATTTGTCTGATTAAAACTAAGACAAATATGCGTGTTCTAAATAGCCTGACCTTTTTTTTTTTCTTCTCAGCTTCCATTACTCACGCCGACAGTTGTTTTACGTGGGAGCCGTCGTTGTTGGGAACCGTCTTAGCAACTCTCATTTGAAGCGCCAGCCGCCATCCGCAGGCTCCCAGCCACCATTCAAGGATGCCCGGCCGCTGTTTGAATGTCTCTAGCCGCCGCCAACTTCTGCCATCGCTCCGAACGCAAGGCACCATCATGAACGTGTCAGTTGCCCTTCGCACTTGTCCAGCCGCCTCTTCACATTGCCCGACCGCCACCTGCATTTCGCCAGCTGCCATCTGTCTGGTCCCAGCCGCCATTTGTAGTTGTCCAGGCTGTCACGACTTGGCCTTACTTCGAGCAGCGAATCGCCGAGTCTCTGCCGCCACTCGTCTCTCTGCGGCCTCCGTTCATTGCCTCTCAGCCGCCGCCTGGCCTTCACCAGCTGCCACTCATCCTCAGCCAGCCGCCACTCATCCTCAGCCAGCCACCGTTCTGTTTATTCTGGCCGCCATCCTCTCGTGTCCAGCCACCGTGGTCTTCTTGTATGGCATCTTTGGCTTGTTTCATCCGTATCCCTTCAAACATGCATTATATGTTTATTTGATGACATAGGATTTGGTGAAGTCGCCTATGCCAGCGGCCGCCTCACAACCTCGGGCCGCCGCTATGCAGTCCTCAGGCATCCGCCTTCAGCCACCACTCTTACATTGAACGAGCCTCGACCCTTGATCAACAACTCAGCCGCCACCAAGGAGATGCCAGCCGCCACTATGCAGGCTCCAGCCGCCACTTCTCAGCCTTCAACCGCCACTCAGCCTGGCATCATGCACCCTGCTCAGCCAATCATGCGGCCTGCTCAGCCGATCATGCGGCCTGCTCAGCGAACCATGCAGCTTGCTCAGTCGATCATGCGGCCTGCTCAGCCGATCATGAAGCTTGCTCAGCGAACCGTGCAGCCTGCTTAGCCAGTCATGCGGCCTGCTCAGCCGATCATGTGGCCTGCTCAGCCACCATCATACAGCCTGTCTCAATCGCCCGAGCTTGAGGGCCTCAGTTACTGCCTCCAGAGCCCAGCCGTTGCGATAGAGTCACCAGCCGCCATGCCTCGGTTGCCATCGTCATGCCGCCACTACTCAGCCACCAACTACACGGCCTCCAAGGCTGCTGTCGATGATGCTCTGGGGCCACTATTAAGGGTTGTTTCCACCCAGGGTTACTGCGTCAGCCACCACCCTTGGTACGTCTTCCTCTTTATCGGGTTTCACTTCATTGAAAGTAGTCGCTGTAACACCCCGGATTTGATAACCCAGGCTGGGATGCCACCGCCACACCTCCCTAGCAAGACACGGATTCTCCGAGCTTGCTAAAGAGATGCAAGGCTATGGGTTTCGAAAAAATTTTTAAAAAAAAGTCCGGAATTGCTTAAAATAATAATATAACATCATCCACACATGTAGTAATAATAATAATAAATTTGCAGCGGAAATTTAAAGATAGGGCCGACATGGCCAAAGTCGGGTTAACAAGCCCGTATGCAAGTCATGTAAAATAAATAACTAAATATCCAAAGTGATCCCCCGATGCATGATCATGCTCCGTACTCTGTAATAGAAAAATAAACAGCGGGTTTTATCAGTATATAAAATACTGAGTAAGTTAATCCCTAACGTAAAAATAAAGGGGTATAAAAAAAATTATTTAATTAATTTAAAAATTATACTTTTACTCAGGCTTAATTGAAATATTAAAAATTCATAATTTAACTTACAATGGAAAAGCATAATTGATTATTCGAGTTTAGAGTACATAATTTAAAGGCATAATTAAAAAGCATAATTTAAAGGCGTGATAAGTAATTACAACTTAATTAAATACGTCCACAAGTCTTTTAATATTTTATCCCGATAACTAAGAAGAGGACACCACACAAGGGAGATCACTAACGAGGCAATCTCAATAATCATAATCAGTTAGCCGGTGAGCCGGGGCCGCAGCCATATCAGTATTGACTGCCGTTTTGGCTAGCCATGTATCTCGATTGCCATTCCGGCAAGCCGTGTGTATCGATTGCCATTTTGGCAAGTCGTGTGTATCTACTGTCAATTTGACAGGCGTGTATATCAACTGTCGTTTGACAGACTTTTCAAGCGGTTTCACTGCCACTCGGGCAGGCCATGTATTTCTCACTGCCGATTTGGCAGGCCATGTGCACAACTGCCGTTTTGGCATAGTAAGGAGATCACTAACGAGGCAATCTCAGATAGTAGGGAGACCACTAATGAGACAGTCTCAAAGATAGTTGTATGAAGATCGGCTCAGCCTAGTGAACGGGATTTTTCGAAAGTTTATGTTTTGTCGTATAAAAAGATTCGACGTCGCATTTCATAGTTCGAGATTTCTCAAGTCCGAAAAATCCAATTCGTCACAGGTTACGCCTTTTTAATTTAAAAATTTATTTTAAAGTAAAAATTCTGAAATTTAATCAGAAGCTTAAACACATCTTTACGAACAACTTTCATGTTTTAAGTTTCTCGAAATTAGGTAAGGAAACAAGTCGAATTTCGCAATCTTTTCAAAACTCAAAATCTGTCAACTTCCCAGTAACAGCGCACTGTTTTTAAACCTAGTTTTTGACCAAGTAAACGATCTCTAAAAATTATGAAATTTTACAGGCGCGTACATGACACAAAAATAAACAAGTTTTATTAGAGGCAATATGTCCGAAAACATTCCGGATTAAATCAGATTCGTGCATTAAGTTCGGATAGAAAATCTGTCGGATTTCTTACTGGAAGCGCAGGCTGTTCAGATCGTGTTTTGAAGGTTCAAACGTTAACGAAAACTCACGAAATTTTACGGGAATAATCTTGAAACAAGTATCTACAACGTTTATGTTTACATCAAAGATTGGTTTCGAACGAAAGTGAGAGAAAAATCCACACGAAGTTTGCATATGAAAGCTGTGAGGATTTTCGAAAATATTTAAAAACGCAGAATCTTCTCGGCGAAATTTCGAGTATCAAAACTTGATGAAAATGCTTGAAATTTTGACACAACTTATATCACGACGTTAGGAATAATTCTTGAGTTCGGAGTTTTTCGTTTCGGATTCTCGAAATAGGAGTTTTTACTAGATTTCAGAAAATGCGCGGATTGGAGTTTCTAAGTCCGATTTTTACGTGTTTGTTTTAGATCCATTAATTCGTTCGATTTTACTCACCCAAAATTGATACGCAAGGAATAAACTTACAGTGTTAGAGTTTAGGATCGTCACAGTGCTCTCTCGGGTTGTCTAGGGTCGGAACGAGCGGGTATCTTCCACCGATCTCCACTCACCGGTCCCGATTTATGATTACAAGAACGAAAACAAAAAGTTAGGATGATGTTTATGATCTTAAAAAGAGTAGGAAATCTGATTCTCATCTTACCACTAATCCAAAGCCTGAGATCCTTGATCTACACACTCCCTCGATCGATTTTGGTCGCCGGAAAGTCGCCGGAGGAGTCGTCGGAAGGTCGGAGCTTGTGTTTTTAGTTTTGGGAGAGTTTGGGATGAACAAAAGGTTTGAAATTCTGAAAATGGGGTGGGAGAGCAGTCATAGGTCGACCTAATTGCCTTTCCCCCGGCTGGGATCGAGTTTCCTTAGTCGGGGGTCGAAATTTTGGCAATAAGATCGATGAGATCGCGCAAGGGCAGCTGCTGTGTGGCTGGCGCGGTGGTGGCGCGGTGTTTAGCCAAACACCGCGCGGAGACCGCGCGGCTCCGGTCTGGACCGCGGTCCGGACCGGGTCTTGCGATTCGTCGGGTCCTTTCCTCCTCTCTTTCGGACTTCTATCCTTCTACATTTTCGGGCTCGATTTTTCGGGTCATTCTCGGATTATAAATTCTTATCTTAAATTTATCTCGTCTCGAATTAATCCCGTATTCAAAATCTTGAGTCTGTCCCGTTTGGATTCTTCATCTTCTAATTCGTCGTCTTTTAACTCCCGTGTAATAATTTATTTATTTAAATCGTTTCCGACTTCGAGGGTTCTTGGAATTAAAATTCTTTTCTATCTTGAATTTAATTCAAATTCTTTTGACTCGATTCTTGGAATGTCTTCGGGCTTCCTTTCCCTCTTTTATTCCATTTTGAATTTTTGAATTTATCGGCGTTTCATTGCCGAGCAATAATTTATTGTGATAAAATATTTCCTTCTCGGAAAAAATTTATTTTATTTGTTGAGCGCTATTAAAATCCCGGGTACAGTCACGTATGTAGGTCGACGCTTCTCATCTTGTTCCTCAAGGAACTTTTCCAAGCTGGCCGCCCTTTCGGCCAGCTGGGCAAAATTAGTAGAATCCTGCACAATTAAATGCTCTTTCAATTTTGGCAACATATTCACCACTGCATTATTTGCTATCTCTCTATTAGGGACCGCCATAGTGCATCGGTCCTTAAGCCGTTGTAGTCTGTTAATGAAGGTGCTTGCCGCTTCATCAGCGAATTGTTTAACATTAGTTAGATCTGCCAAACTAACTTGTGCTAATGGAGTGAAGAACCTATCGTGGAAGACTCACTCTAGATCGGCCCAATTTTGAATCGAATTAGGCCGCAAAGATGCATACCACGCTAAGGCAGGTCCAGTGAGGTATGAATTGAACAGCCTCAACTTCAGCCAATCATTGGCCGCCGCTTCGCCATATTGAGCAGTGAATCTGCCCACATGTTCAACAGTGGACCTGCCGTCGTCCCCTGAGAAGGTGCTGAACTCGGGCATCTTGAAGCCCCTAGGATACAGTTGCACAGAGTCCACCCAGTAAGGGTAAGGTTTTCTGTATGTGGGCCGCTCCATTGGCCTTAGTTGAATCCCAAAGTGCTGCTGCATCATGTCTGTCAGCAACTTGGGCGAGACTGCCGATGCTGTGTAGGAGGCATGGCGGCTGGAGGTGTAGCGGGAGCAATCGGGGCTATTATGGCATGAGTCGCAGCCACTCCACATGGTTGTGGCGTCTTGAAACTTTTTGACAAATTTCCCACACGAGTATTTTCTAAAATAGAAATAAGAATTAATCCCGGTTTTTATTTTATTTAATGAAAATCGATTTATGAGGATGGAGTTGGGATTAGGGATATATTTATAGGTTGTCAAGTTTTTATTTACTCGTGTTAAGAAACTGTGCCCCCGAAAGCGCACGGAGTCAAAAATTGCAATAATTTGTAGGTAAGTCCGAATCGTTCACTGGAGAATGTGCGATAGAAGTAGGGCCCACGTCGTTTTACTAGATTTTCCACTCGTATTGCTCTAATCAGTTAGAAGTTGGACTAACAACTACTTAACTGAATTTAATCTAAACTATGAAAGCAAATAAAATTATCCTACAAAGCACGTTAAATCTATTCTAAAAAGCAGATAATTCTATGCTAAAAAGCAATTAAAATTAGGCCTAGAAAATAGATAAAATTACCCTATGGAAGCAGTAAAAATTATTCTAAGAAAACTGTAAATTTATGCTATGCTAACTATGAAGCTGTTTCATCAGATAGACAGAAGGGACAGGGAGAAAAGAATAAAAATTGGACAAGATTCAGATAAAGCATGTTTAAACTTCCATTTTTATACACAGAGCGTTGTTTGGGATAATCCTGTCAGATAGCCAGTCCTCATGCTCTCAGTGCTATGTTCCCTTTAACAGACAGGTACTTACAGTATGAGTTTACATGTTCTTAAGACCACAATTTCTAAGATACCACAGATTCATAACTGCCCCGGCCAGGGTATGTTATTTCATCTGTGGTGGACAAGCAACACCTGACAAATCATTAGATGAAGTGCCAAGTACTGCTATCATTCCCCCATGTCACACCCAAAGTCTAAAACTAAGCCTGAACTATCCCTTAACTCCCAGTCCGCAGTTAGAAGTTCTCTTGACGCATCCAAGTGACCTCTATAAAAGCGTTTAAAAGAAAGCAGAAAAGAATGCACTTCAAAATCCTATCACTCGAAAGTTTCAAAAGCATCATACTAGTAGTAAAAGGAAGCCCCCAGTCAGGATGACTGGATGTGGATCGAGAATTCCCGGATCTCGGTGAACCGCTCGCAGTGTTCACTACCTTCCGGGTGATTATGATATACAAACTAATGAAACGAACTAATGAATTAGCTCGTTCCGGATGCACTCACTCAGGACTCAAAAATAGGCTTTGGTATAAGAGGATAGCAGTTGAAAGGAACTCAACCATATGTTAGGAAATAACCAAGGCCTAAGTGTTGTTCCTCTAGAATTATTTATTACACTGTATTTGAATCCAAGTGGACCCCATCTCGGTGCAATAATTAATACTAGATTTCCAACAAATAGCAATTTTGGAAAATAATAAATTTGAAAACCATTCCCTAAACAGGTACTAGACTCTCAATAAGAACACAGACCCTTTCAGTCTAGATGAGACCTAATCGCTGACTCTGCTTCTAATTTCCCAAAATCAACCCTTGATCGAATATGAACTAGGCATAACTGAGGAAGTTATCCCTTACTTAGATCTGGACTTTATAAATGAGTTTTTGTTGGAAATTTACTATGCGGTATCTGTTTTAAAATCAATACTTCTAATGTCCAAGGGAAGGATCCCAAAATATTATAGACCACAATAATTACATAATAATAGCATGCATACAGATATATGGAACTGTAAAATTAATTTAACCCAAAATATAATGGCGGGTTTAGACAGAATATGAGACACAGATATGAAATAACCGGGGTTGAGAAGGATTTTGGCTAAAAAGATGTCAAAATAATCAGGATTAATCGGATTGCAGTTATCTGTGGTCCGACTTCCTAATTATTAGGGTGGAATGACTTTAAACAGCGGAAAACCCTATAATGGCAGTATCGCTACCAGTTGGGCCTCTACTGTCTGTGAATCCGAATAAAAACCTACATGGTTCTCTTATGTAATATTCATCAGATGATATTGACAGATATCGTCTAAGTCCTATTACAGAGTAGAATTCGGGTTTGGAAATTAAAATAAGGAAAATAAAACTGTATTTAGACCGTAACTAACTGAGTGGCTACTACATTTCCCGGTGAGGGGACCGTTCGCCTGACCTCGTTAATTATTATCTAAACCATGCAGAATAACAAACAGTAATCAATATACAGACTACGGGCTACTTCATTTCCCGATGAAGGGACCGTTCGCCAACATTATTCTGTGATATCTCTTACTGTTTATTCACACACCACAAGAAAGACAAGAACAAAATAAAAATTGCCTTGTATGAGAGACATTGGTTTCTCATGCAAGGTTATGGAATCAATCCATCATTAATGACTTAAATAATCCTTCCCACCATAATTAATTACAGTCCGGATTATCTGCTTACGGCATTAAGGTTTTGTTTATAGAAAAATGTCTTAATGAAAATTGAACAAAGGTCCTTCAATCATGGTAATTACTGATCTTAATCATGATCTTTAATTATTAACTCAAGGGTTCAATCGATTAATGAAGAAAATGGAGAATTAGAAAAATTGGCAAAAATTGCCAATTACGACGCTAGACGGATTTTACGACGCTATCCTAGGATAGCGTCGTGAGGTTAGCGTCGTCATGGTTTGGTAAAAGAGGTGAAAATTTAGGGTTTAAAGGTTTCATTTACGATGCTAAACATGATCACGATGCTAAACAATGTTTTACGTCGTAGTGTTGTCGTCGTGCATAGGGTTGCAACAGAATCGACCGATTCGTGATTCGATTCGTGATCCGATTCAAAATTTTGCTATTTGTATTCGGGAATTTTTTATTCGAATTTGAATAGAACATATTCGATTCGATTCGATAAGTAACAAATACAAATAAGAATATCTCAATGTTCGATTCGATATTCATTCGTATTCGATTAAATATTTAATTAATAAAATAATATATATAATTTATTTATATAATATATTTTTTAATTGGTAAGGTCAAACCAATCTCATTTTTTTTAAGCCCAACCCGTATAATTAACTTTGAAGCCCAATCCATAGCACCAACACATATTTCATCCCTTTTAATGTCAAAATCGTTTCTATTAGACTAGGATTATCCATGACCTCCCCACCCCAACCCAACTGCCACATCATCATTAATTTTAAAAAAAAAAGAAAAAATGGTTGGTGGTTGCAAGGAAGGGGTCGATCATTCATATTTGAGACCAAGTGATCTCCTTACATTGGGCCAATGGGATGGTGACAAGTGTCACCATCCCATTGGTTAAGTGATTTTTTTAAATTTATCTAATAAAACTATTATATCTTTTATATAAATAAATAATTATAATTTTAAAATATACCAAATTTTATTATTGTTCATTCTCTACAAATAAAGACCACTCTTGATATATTTTTGTTAAATACATAATATATCAATTTTGGTATATTTAACCCATTTTAAAATTTATATAAAATAAAAATAAATAAAAAAATATATTAATATTTTAGATTTTTATTCTTTATAAATAAGATAAATATTTTATATTTTTTATACTTTTTTTTTATATATTTCAACATAATCTTAAGTTACGTGAGGGAAATGCAGTGGCAGATGCCATGGCTCATCTTGGAGCTGATAGCGAGCAATTCTATACGACGTGGGGTTTCCCTCCCCGACCACTTGGTCCCTCTTCTGGCGGCGGATTCTTTGGGCACTTGGTTCCATCGGCTTTAGTTGAGGCGATCTAGCTTCTATTATTTTTCTTCTTATTTTTCCTTTTCTTTTTTCCTAGCATGTATAGGCTGTTCAGCCAAAAAAATATAATCTTAAGTTATGTAAAATTAAAATAATTTTATATATAATATGGTGGTTGGATGGTTGGGTGGTTATTAATAAAGTATGTAAAATTGGGGTGGTTGGGTTGGGATGAATATTGATGAGTTGGAGGAGAGAGATAAATTAATTAAATAATGAGATGGTTGGATGGTTGGGTGGTTGGGGTGGTCATGGATAAAGATAGCCTTATGGGCACAAAGAGCAGATTTTAGGGTTGGGGTTTTGAGCGCCGTTTTCTTCACTTGTCTTCTCCTCTCTTCTTTCTGTTTCCTTTCTTTTTCTTCATTGTACAGAGGAATGATGGTTTTGGCTCGAACAGGAGTGGAGTTGTGCAACGACGACCATTGTTGAGGGTTGTGAGATGGCGAGAGAGCTGCGGGGGTGATGGTCGACGCCTGGAGGCGAAGCAACTGCCGGACGCGAGAGCAGTTGGAAATGGTGATGGTTGACAGCGGTCACCGAGAAAATGGTCGGAGCAGAGGAACCGCGGCGATGATGTAGACGACAGGAGTGGCCGGAGATAGTTTGGGGTTGAGCAGTAGGCGGCGCAGACTGAGGTTCGCCGGAGACAGAGGTTGGAGAGATGAGCCGGCAGTGGTAATGTTGAGCTGCGCTGCAGAGGAGCACCGTCGGAGACAGAGGTTGGAGAGATGAGCCGGCAGTGGCCTGGTGGCGTCGCCGTTGCTGAGGAAGTGGGCTTGGTATCCCATTCTTTCCCTTTTTGTTCCTTTTCCTTCTTTGATTTTTGTTGTTGGACAGTGTTTGTTTAGAGCTCTTGTTGGGTGTTAATTGATTTGTTCAATATTTTGGACAGATTTTATTTTGAACTTGTCCACGATACCTAGTTTCCTTGTTTTGTTTCTATTTGTTGGTTCTTTGTTGATTTTTGTTACTAGATTAGTTGTTTGGGGATTTTGATTTTGATTGTTAATTTGGCATGTTGACAGATTGGTTGTACAGTGAGTTCATAGCTATTTTGTTGAGGTTGTATGGTGGGATATTAGGTGGTTGGAGATTATTTGGTGTTTGTTAGAGTTGTTTAGGATGATTGGCTAATGTTAGTTTTATTATTTTGATTGTATGAGAATTCAAGTGTAGAATTTGATGCCTTAGCATGGTGGAAATCTCAAGAATTGAAATTCAAAATTCTATCCAAGTTAGCTTGTGATGTTCTAGCCATCCCTATCAGTACAGTGGCATCGGCGGCAACATTTAATGCAGGAACTCGAGTGTTGGATCCGTATCGATCAAGGCTAACTCCTGATATGGTACAAGTATTGGTTTGTGAACAGTTAGAGTTGTTTCCCTTGCACGAACTCCTGCACCGGAGGATTGCTAATGTTACTTTGGTTATTGTTTAATTTTGTGTGATTTAATTGCAGCTTGAGGGCTCGCCAGTTGTTGTTGCACAGAATGACAAATTTGATGGTTAGTGTCTTTTCTTATAGTGTATTTTACAGCTGACATAATTTTATTTTACTAAAATTTCTGAAAATTGAGGGCCGTGATCTGGTCAACACATTTAATATTCTTCATGCAGGTCAGATGTCGTTGTTGATGGTCATGTGAATGTTGTTTTGGTATATAATTAGTGTATATTGAGCATGAAGCTTCTTTTTTTTGAGAAATAGAACTTGATACTTGTATGTCGGATGAAATGGTCTATTCATTGTATTTTGTGGTCCAGGTAGTTCCCAAATGATGATTTTTGTTCATTGCTTGCATTCACCACATAATTGTAACCATATAATTCTTTTCAGGAGTCCTTTGACACTGATTTGGTCTGGGTATGCACCACATAATTTGATTTGCGCCATTTGATTCTGAATATTACCATATAATTCTTTTCAGGAGTCCTTTGACACTGATTTGGTATGGGCATGCAGCTTTAATGGAGAATAAGATAACATGTGGTGGCAGACGAGGTGATTCTCCAGTCCAAACATTGGTGTCAGATGCAGTTATTGAGGTAGTAATTTATGAGATCTATATTTATGCCATTGATATTTACAAACTTATTTTCTGAGATAGTGTGCTGCTGTTGGTTTGACATGTTCAGGTCAATATTGAAATTCCGTTTGCATTTCGTGCAATTCATGTATACCTTCTGAGTTAATATAAATACTTTTCTGCTTTCTATTTTAGATGTGTTGGCGGTAGAAATCTGCTGAGTTTGTTCATAAGGGGGCTATGGCCCTGATAAAAGGAGGTGAAAAATAGAAACTTAAACCTCTTTGCGAAGTATTTGAAATACCATAAATCGACACATTGCATATTTTTCAAAGATATGAATTGTTCTTGTTTCATGCCTAGAGCGTACCGACTCGTGAACAGGTAATCTTTAATACGGTGTGTTTTGATAACACCACTTTTCACTTAATGACTTAATTCCTTAATAATTTGCAGGTTTGATCTAAAAGTGCATGGAGTAGTCTGAATCTTTACTAAAATGGAGCTGCAAACTGAATGGAGCAGCTGGACAGGAAATTTTTTTGATGATGTTGGAAACTTTGAAGGATATTAGAATTATTTTGTTACTGCACTTTGGAATTATTGTGAAACTTGGAATGTTATTGTGTTACTGCACTTTGGATTAATATTTTGATGATGTTGCAAACTAATTAGCAGGTTTTTTTTTAATATCGAATCGAATAGGTTCGGATCGAATCGAATAATTACGAATCGAATCGAATGTATTCGAATCGAACAAAAAAATATTGTATCAAAAGGTTCGAATCGAATACGAATATCATTTTCTATTCGCTTACAAACCGAATACGAATACGAATATTCGAATATTTTTTCGAATACGAATACAAAATAGTGGTATTCGCTTCAATTCGATTCGATTGCAACCCTAGTCGTGCATGGAAGTTTAGAAATTGAGGGACTACGACGTTAAACTAGGTTAGCGTCGTAGGGTGTAGCTTCGTAGTATGGAAAGATGGTTTTTTAAAAAGGAAGGATACTACGACGCTATGCGTTAAATTACGACGCTATCCTAGGATAGCATCATGAGAATAGCGTCACAGGATGTTTTTTTTTTAGAAGTGTTGGTAAAATTGGGGGGTACGACGCTAGACATTAAATTACAACGCTATCCTAGGATAGCGTCGTAGTTGGGTTTTTGTGAAATTTATGTATTTTGGGGTCCTACGACCTTAAACTAAAATTACGATGCTATCCTAGGATAGCGTCGTAGGCTTAACCTCGTAGGGCAAAATTTTTCTTAAGAGGGTGTTTGGAATGGCTTTTGGTAAGGTGTTTTTGGCTTTTGCTTCTGCCAAAAGCACTTTTGGTGGAAAATAAACGTTTGGTTTGGCTTTTCAAAAAAAGCAGAAGCACCTCGAAAAGCTGCAAAAGTGCTTTTGGGAGAAGCAGCTCAGGGGGTGCTTCTCCAAAAAGCAGAAGCCAAAAGCACTTCGTAAATTGTGCAAAGACTTAAATACCCTCATTACTTAATATAAATTACACTATAAATATATCCTATTATCATATTAATTAGCATGTCCTTTTTGATAATTTACACATTTAAAAAGCACTTTTTACTTTTACACATCCAAACACACTTTTGAAAAAAAACTGCTTTTCAAACATTCCATCCAAACACAAAAGTTACCTGCTTCTGCTTTTGGCTTTCACTTCTGCTTCTGCTTTTGGATTCTGCTTTTTTCAAAAGCCAATCCAAACGGGCCCTAAGTCTGAAGCAGCTACGACGTAAAACCTCACCTACGTCGCCAACCTAAGTTAGCGTCGTAGCCACCCCAGAACGTAAGTGTTGTTCGGGTAATGCAATCTATGTGATTGCAAACCCCTTTTCAGATTTTATGCTTCATGAATGTCAAATTTAAAACAAGGCAGTAAAGAAAATGAAAGCACAAAAATGCACAAAATAAGAGAAAATAAGCTAAGAACTACACATTCATGAACCACAAACCCAAATGAGGGTTTTCAACCATAAGAACATGCATGGAAACCCAAAAATAAAGGAAAAACAGAAAACCCACATTGTAAACCGAAAATAAGATGACCAAATGGTCATTAAACCAAAATAAAGCAGAAAAATCCATGGAATCATTTCCATTTCATGGGTTTGGACTCTTTTTGTGATTAACTTCCCATTTTATAAGAAAAATGGTTTGATAATACCCATCATTTGGGTATTTCAAACCTTAATAATATTTAACAAAATTGAAAGAGTGTGAAAATGGCTATCCTAAGCTGAACAAGAAGGAAAAATACTAAGCTATGCAAGAAATTAAGCTAAGCTAAGCTAAGTGCATATACAGAAAAATTTAACTACTCTAACTAACCTAGCTACACTTCTCAAGAACTCAATTGTCTCCAAGTGTAGGGAATGTATGAAGTGACTGAACATAGGAGTTAACCCCTCCTTAAATATGTGGGAAACCCTAGGCTTATGGGCACCTAGGCCTTGAATTTGAATTTCTGGGCTTGTTACGACGCTATGCATGAGTAAGACACCAAGCATTACTACGGCGCTGAACAAGTCTGTCTTCGTAGTCTTCTATCTCGATAACACTCTTTGTCTCTAAATGAACAGGCTACGACGCTATCCCTCATTACGTCGCCAAACTTGAGTACGACGCTATCCTTGCTTAGCGTCGTACCTCTTCTCCTTCAGAATTCTGTCTGGATCTCTGCCTACGATGCTAGACTTGGCCTACAACGCTGAACATGGATAGCATCGTAGGTTTGTCTAGCGTCGTAATTACCTGAAAAATTCAATGTTTGTGGGTTTTTCATTTCTTTTCCCATCTTTTTATTTCATTTTTCTTTTCTTTTCTTTTTCTCATGTTTTTGGATTTTTCTAACATAAATGTGTAATAAAATTACATAGTCATGCATTTTTTGTACCAGCTTATTATTTTTACAATTATGCATAAATCAGTCCAATTCAACTGCTTTTTTATTTGATATAAGACCGGAATGCGATCAAATGCCCATTTCAGCCACGGAAATGGATTGAAAATAATGGACATTTCTGGCCATTATCACGTCTGCCCCCAGGGTTGTGGCGCCTGCCCCCCTGGCTGTGGCGTCTGCCCCAGGGCTGTGGCACTTGCCCCCTGGCTGTGGTGTCTGCCCCCAAGGCTGCTGTGGCGCCTGCCCCCCTGGCTGCTGTGGCGTCTGCCCCCAAGGCTGTGGCGCCTGCCCTCTTGGTTTTGGCGCCTGCCCCCTAGTGTTGGCGGCATCCAACTAGGATTCAGTGGTGACGATATTGGCGAGTGTTAGCCCCATAAGGTGCGTTTGAAGCATTCGGCACATGAGGTGCTGCTTGCCGTGGTGCCACGCCAGGTCCACCAGAGGCCGTCGTACAGCCTGGTGAGGCACTAGAGGCCATCAAGCAGCCTGGTGCTGCGTAGATCGGCATTGGAGGTGCCGCATAACCCAAGTTCGGCATAGTAGGTGCCGCTGGAGTGACACTATAAGCCGCCTGATAATGGAACGGAAACGGGCTGGCCAAGCCTCCGACCTCTTGGAAGCATGGCGGCTGGCCCTGCGTGGTTCCCCAAGCCCTTTGCTGGCCGCCTGAAGGCCCTGGGCAGGGGATGCTTGGCGACATATTCGTGTCGTTTTCTAGGACGGTTCCATCTTGCTGAGTGCGCAAGGAACCAAAGATTCTGATTGGCCATGGCAGCTGCTACACATCCATTAAGTGCCTCGTGAGTAAAGGCATGAATTCGGTCATCGATAGCCGCATTTACTCAGACAACGTGGGGGTTTTCATTATCCCCTGTTGTGTTTGAGGAGGGCTCGCCGTCTCAACGGCGTCCTCAGATGGTACTTTTCCTGGCGTCTTGTCTTGTAAAGACATTTCTTCAAACTTCTAAGTTAGATCACTCACTAATCTGCCAGATCTGAGACGCATACACTTCTTTGAAGCGGATATGGCTTCAATTTCGGTCCCATTAGGCGTGCCAATTTGTTGACCGTAAAATATTTGAGGAATAAAACCTCTTTGGATTGAACAATGTTGAAGAAATTACAAAGTTGCAGAAAGGAAATTACAAGGAATTAATGAAAGCTGTAAAAGAGTAGAATTGCAGAAGGAAAAACGAAATGAAATTGCAGGATGGAAATTGCAGAAAATAAAGTTACAGAAAAGAAAATTATGTAAAGTGTGGATGCTTCTTGACATAGTTGAGGTGCCTGATTAAGTCCATGGATCTTGTACTTATAGATATTAGTCCTCAACCTCTATACATCGTGTTTCTGCCGTAACCGACTTCACGCCAGTTCTTCTTTCACTTCAACCGCCATAGGCTACTCTTCTTTGATGCTTCAACTGCCTCTCTTAGCCACCAATAATTCTTGGGCTTAGTGACTGAGCCAATTATTGGGCCTAAATATTTTTGTGTTAACACCAACAAGATTCACTTTGCTATATTTTTTTTATTGTATAACTATTACAAAAATAGAAGTCAAATGCTATAATATACAGTAAAAAAGTTAAAAAATTACACTTAAAAAAAACGGAGGAAGTATTTTATTGTATGAATAGTGAAACGCATATTTGCATTTGAGTGACTACAAATATGATCAAAAACTCATTTTGCATTTGTGTTTAGTATTTGGTTGGCTCGCCATAATGCGTTTTAGGATTCGGTTGGACAAGCTCTCACTACAAGAAAAAACTCAATTACCGACCCCAATTTCCGACCACCATAGTCCGGGTCGGATTTACCGCCACCAAAATGGGGTCGGTAATATTTAGCCGTTATTTGGATCGACAACCAAAACAACGATCACAATTAATGTGGTCGGCGTTATCGACTCCATTACCGACCCCAAATGGGGTCGGTAGTTTTTTTTTCAATTTTTTTTAAATTTTTATTATTTTTTTCCATTTTTAATTATTTATTTAATATTTTAATTAAATATTTCTTTTATTATTTTATAATTTAATTATTTATTTATTTTTATAATGTATTTATTTATTAATTAATTAATTTAAATACTGAATTTCATAATTTATTTAATTAATTTTATTTTCAATTTTGACTTCATAGTAATTTTATTAAAAATAAATTTATGTTATTATTTATATATATTTAATTTTTGAATGATTTTATTATTTTATATAATTCATGGATTTCAATTTTTGATTTAATTAATTTTATTTTGTGTTTTATTTAATTAATAAATTATTTATTATTTAATTAATATAATTTGATTTTTTGTTTTATATTTCAAATTAGTTACTAATTTACATATTTATATTTATATATGTAATTATATATTTTATATATAAAGTTTTACATATGACGACATGAAATGCAGGATACCCAGATGGCACATGCGCGAGAGATTTCCTTCCCTACCAGGGTTCGAGCTCTCCCTTCAACAATCCCCAAAACATATTTGGGAAGACTTTAATACATATGACACATGGCGGGATATCATTGGTGGTCTGGAGAATTAGCCCAGGTTAAAGTTATGGCTAGGTATGCCTGAGGTGGTGGGTTCGAACTCTCTCGAACACATTTTATTTCATACTTCCTTTTTTCAAAAAATGTAACACTCCTGTTTTTCACGCAATCCAATGCATACATTTAACACATAATATCTTAAATTGTATAAAAATAAAAATTATAAAAATTTGATATTCTAAAACTATGCGATTAGACGAATCCAACAAGATATCACTTGACTATGTTTTATAACTGTGTTAAAAATTGAATCAAACTTACTCAATGAATAGTAGTAAATATTCACATGTTTCAATTATTAAAAAAAAAACGGAGATTTACCGACCCCAATTTGGGGTCGGTAATTTCTGGACCACAAGGTCCACGACCCTTGATTACCGACCCCGAATAGGGTCGGTAAAGGGATCGAGAAAGTTACCGACCCATGTGGGGTCGGTAAAACCGCCAAGCCCAGGCTCCCTTGGTCGGCGCCAGTTTACCTACCAGCATATTATCAACCCGCATTTGGGGTCGGTAACGATGAAGATGACCCATAAAACCCCATTGAGGTCGGTAATCACGCATTTTCTTGTAGTATCTTAAGAAGTGAAGATTCTATCCCCTAATCTCTCCTTATACACACACCTTCTAGAAGACCTAGAACGAAGACAGCCCAGGGTCCACTAGGGGTGATATCGAGTCGAGTCGAGCCCGAGTAGTTAACTACTTGAGCTTGACTTGATGGGAAATATCACTACTCGAGCTCGAGCTCGAGCTCGAGTCGAGTAGTGATTCTCGAGCTCGAGCTCGAGCTCGAGTAGCTTGGTTTTTTTTTTTTTTCTGGATTAGGCCCCTTATACTTCCTCTGTTTTTTTATAAGTGCTATGGACCCACCCAGCACGCAGTCTAATGCACATTTTAAATCATTAGTAACTCAAGTTCGGTACAAATAAAAATTCTAAAAGTTCGATATTAAAAAACTACACGACGAGATGAATATAACAATATCTCACTTAGCTCTATTTTAACTTGTATAACTATGATAAAACTTTAAGTCAAAGTGTTTTTGTGAACTGTGTCATATTTCAACGTGTTACATTTATTTAACAACGAAGGAAGTGCCGAGTCAAGTGCCAAGTCGAGTTTTATCATAAATGTAACATATTGAAATATGACACAGTTCACAAAAACACTTTGACTTAAAGTTTTATCATAGTTATACAAGTTAAAATAGAGCTAAGTGAGATATTGTTATATTCATCTCGTCGTGTAGTTTTTTAATATCGAACTTTTAGAATTTTTATTTGTACCGAACTTGAGTTATTAATGATTTAAAATGTGCATTAGACTGCGTGTTGGGTGGGTCCGTAGCACTTATAAAAAACAGAGGAAGTATAAGGGGCCTAATCCAGAAAAAAAAAAAAAAAAAAAAAAAAAAAAAAAAAAAAAAAAAACCAAGCTACTCGAGCTCGAGCTCGAACTCGATGATACTCGAGCTCGAGCTCGAGAATCACTACTCGACTCGAGCTCGAGTAGTGATATTTCCCGTCAAGTCAAGCTCGAGTAGTTAACTACTCGGGCTCGACTCGATTCGATATCACCCCTAGAGTAGCACTACTCGTTAATCACCCCTAGAGTCCACCACTCCCACCCAGCTCTTCCTTAGTACTCCGTATATGATAGTAATACTTTCGTTGCATCATTTTCAAATACTTGACACCAAAATGAATTATTTTAGTACATGAATTAAAATGACTTGACACCAAAATACTCTATATGTATAATGCATTGTTTAATATTGCTACCATTATTTTAGTTACATGTAGTTGTCGTTGTGGGGGCTAATGTTTTGATCTTGACGAGGATTTTTCTTTCTTTTTTTTTCTTTTTTTTTTATTCCTTAAAAAAAGAGGTTGCGTCAATCAAGTTTACATATTCTTTTGAAAGGAACATGGTCAAATTTACTTGCTCCCCAATAAAAATATTATATGTCAATTTACTTGTTCTCCAAACGATGATGGTATCGGTACATAAACTTTTTTAATAAATAAACTCAACATTAGCTTTTTGAAGCCTTAAATTCAAATGTTGTTACAATGCTACCAACGCAGTTAGTCTGTGTGGTATGGAGCTCTGACAATTTAAACAAAGGTTTCATGTTCGAGCTTTTATGTATGTATAATTTTGTTTTGGAGAGATACAACTCTTCAATATCTACTAGATTCTGTTACTATGCTACCAACGCAGTTAGTATGTGTGGTATGGGGCTCTATAAACTTAAGCAAAGTTCTCAGGTTCGAGCTTTTATGTATGCATAATTCTGTTTTGGAGAGATACAACCCTTCAATATCTACTAGATCCTCAAAAATTAATTTTGGGCCCAATGTAGCTTCAGGAAAACCCGGTACACTCCAAAATAATGCCGTTACAATGCTAATACAGCCTGTGTCAATATCTACTCTTCATAGCATTGCACAGTGGCGGAACTACTAGGGGGCTTGGGGGGTGTCCAAGTTCGAAATTTGCCTATTTATTTTTATATAGTTATGTTTATTTTAACTATATTAGAAATTCTTTTTATATAATTCCGCCCCAAACTCAAACATTGGCATTAATATTTTATACAGTCATGTAAATTTAATTACATTAGAAATCATTTTTCAATAATTTACGGGGAAGAAGAGGAAAAAGAATGCAACATATTTTTTTGTTAGTGAGCTTTTTTAACATAGGCTTATATATTCTTTAAAGATATAGGCTCGGGTAGAGTTAGATGAAGAGAGTAACATCACTAGCAATTCGAAAAAATGAAAATCAATTGATAATTATTCTATGAAAATTAAAGATGAAATAATGCAAAATTATTTAGTCGCATCATCGCCCGCCCCTGTCATTCTGCCTCAGCCACTGCATATGCATGCTCATAGTTGATTTATTTTATGGGTCACTCCAAATTTATACCGAGTATGTTTCATCATTGAATTATTCTTGCTTAATGAAAATACTATCACACTTTATTATTAAATTCATCCACGCATACCACCGAGTCAATAATATACTACTCCCTCTATTTTTTTTTGGGTTTGCACTATTGGGAATAATATGCACGTCGATACACATTTTCAATAATTAACAACTTAAATTGTAAATAATTAAAAATTATAAAAAGTTGATATTATAAAACTATAAGTTTAGACGAATCTAACAAGATCTCACTTGACTATATTTTTTCTTCAATAACTATGATAAAAATTTGAGACAAAGTTAAACTCTAAATAGTGCAGAAAACATAAATATTGCAAACCTATAGAAACGGAGGAAGTATAAATTATGGTTATTTAATTCTAAATTACACATCATCTTAAATATTCTCCAATCACGCATATACTTCCTCCGTTCCTAAATAAATGCCACGAACCCACATTTCACGCAATCCAATATACATTGTTAATCCGTAATACCTCAAATTCCATACAAGTAAAAATTATGAAAATTTCATATTCTAAATCTATGCGATTAGACGAATCCAACAAGATCTCACTTGACTATATTTTATCTTATATAATTGTATTAAAAAGTCGAGTCAAAGTTACTCAATGAACAGTGATAAAAGTCAAAACGTTACATTTAAAAAGGAACGGAGGTAGTATTATATAATTATTAAATTATATATAAATCTTATGTTCTGATATTGTGCATCAGCATTGAATTTGAATGGGGATGAGGACATAACCCAAGTGTTTAAGTCTCTTGATTTCCAACTTGTAGGTTAGAGGTTTGATTCCTCACCGGCTCCCTATCCCTCCCCCTTTATTCTCTTTATAATTTATGTGGCATGGGCTCCCTCACACATTTCCTAGACTGTATAGGCTGTTCAGCAAAGGGGAAAAAAATGAATTTTTTGAATGAGTGAATGCCAAGAAAGTATTACTCCTTTGTCCAAACGTATTTCTTGCTTTTGTTGGTTTTTTTTTTTTTTTAATGTTGGTGAAATTTGATTAAGTTTTATTGTCAGTATATAATAATACAATATAATCAAATTTGGTTGTTGTTAGATTCGTTTTATTTTATACTCCATCCGTCCCACTAATTCTGTCTCACTTTCCTTTTTGGTCCATCCCTCTACAATTGTCACATTTTCCTTTATGGAAAAGTTTTACTTTATTAACATCAACTAAAACATCACATCAACTAATTAATTCACTTTTTTTATCAATTCAAATAAATATCACATCAACTAATTACACTTTAACACAATAATCTATTCTACGTAAAATACCGTGCCAAAAAAAATGAGACGTTTTTAGCGGGACAGAGGGAGTATAATTTTTACTTATATACATTTTAAGATATTAACCATGAAATATAGGGATGAAAAAGTAAGGATACCGTCAAATAGTATAGTATATGGATATAATCCCATATTTTTTTCCCTCGGATTTGGATCGAATATGGATATACGGGATACGAATACGAATTCGAGTATTTTCGGGGTACAAATATGTGTCGGATACAAGACATATATATATATATATATGAATTTTACAAATTTAATCGGGTAATTTTATAATTTTTTTATAAAATAGAATTTTTTTGTGAGGAGCCATTGAATGCCTGGAAAGGGATGGTGGGAGCCCATACTTCACAATTACAAAGATAAATTAAAAGGAAGGATAGGGGGGCCGTGAGGAATTGAACCTCCAACCTTCCGTTGGAAGTTAAGAGACTTAACCACTTGGGCTAAAACTTCATCCTTTATAAAATAGAATTTGATAACCAGATGTGATTCAGGGGCAAAAACTATAATTAATTTGACCTGGGGATGTGATCCTTTGTATCTGGCGTGTTACTGACAATATACTACTCCCTCCGTCCCAGCTAATGTGTCTTGTTTGATTTTTTAATACTGTTTATTGTTCAACTTTGACTTATTTTTATTGTAAATATATATTTTAAAAAAATAATCAAGTTGGGTCTTGTTAGAATTGTACAATCATGCAGTTTTAGAATATATATTTTATATAATTTTTTGTTGTACATATTTTGAGATATTAGCGGTTGAAAATATGCATTGAATTATATGCAAAAATCAAACAAAACAAGTTAAATAGGACGGAGGGACTGTGTTTGTGTTTGATCCTATGAGGATTAGTGTGACTAAGGGTGTTAATTTTGACCACGAACCCATTCGATCTGAAAATTATCAGGTTTTTGTTTGGTACTTCTGAGTTCATCTGAAGGCAAGTCAACCCAAAATTGAACACGAAAATAATAATGCCAAACAGGTTCGGGGTGACTTGATAACCTGATAATGACTTAATAACCTAATAACAACCCGATAACTCAATAACCCGAGAATGACCCAATATGAAGTAATTTTTCCATCTAAAATCTAGCCATTTAATAAATAAAAACCATCTAATGATTTATCTAATTTAGGATAAATAGAAACTCTTAAAATGAAATTCTCTGTTAATAATAATATATACTTTGTTTCCAAATTTTTATGATAATTCTGCTTTGGGAGAGGCAATCCTTCAATGCCAACCAAATCCTCGAGGGATTAGTCTTGGGCCCAAGGTAGCCTGGGGATACTTAATACACGCCAAAATTTTTTATGATAATTAATATTACAACTACAAATAATTCTTTACTTTTTCCCTTTTTTTCCTAAAAAACATATGTTGTTTAGATAGAATTCTAAATTTACATTGTAAAATATGATAAATCTCAATTGGTGCTAGATGTTTGAAGTGGAAGTTTTTATTACTCAAATTTGTTTGGATTATATTGGTGCTTTCGGGTTTTTTTGTGTTTTTGTGTTGTTTGAATTTTATAGATTTTCTAGAGTTTGGTGGTGTTTTAGTGAAATCCTGGCTTGGGCCCCCAGACGTAGATCGATTGATCGAACTCGGTGAAGAAATATTGTATTCAGTGTTTTTACTTCCACATTCTGTTTTGTGTTTGTATCTAGTTGTTGACTGCAGGTTGTTGAGACAACGTCTGAACAATGCATACAAGGTTTTACTACTGGTTTGTGCATGTCAGAGTTAATTTCATGTTTCAAGGTAGCCCGAACGGCCGAACCCAACTTGATATTTTCATGTCGGATTTGGTTTACCTTTACGGGGTTATTTCAGGTGTTGGTTCAGGTCGTGCTCAATTGGCCATTTCCACCTTGCGCCTCCATCTTTACTCGACACCAATCAACCTGAAACTCAAAATTGACACTCCTAAGTGTGACATATGGTTTTCGGATTATTGTTCCCCGGGTTACCAAGAAGTGCCGGTGTTGTGGACTTGGTCTAGCCCCTCCTGGGCTCCGACAGGTTTGTGATGCCAGTGTCAGAAATTTAGTCCAGCCCCTCCTAGTTTCTAGGCACTTTGGTAGTAGAAATTATGCGGCTCGGTTACTGTACTGGTGGCACATGCCACTGTACGGTGTAGCTCTATCCTGATTTTGTGATGTATATGATTTTGACATCACAAAAATAGTCACATCCATCACAAAATTCTCATCACAAAAATGATATTACACATCACAAAATTTTTAAACAACAAAAAAAGTTACTCCATTAACACTGCTTGCATTGCAGGCGTCTGCACACCATCCGCATCCCAAATTATGTATTCATTGGTGGACACACATAGGGGATTGGGGGGGGGGGGGGGGGGGGGGGCGCCGCCCCCCTGAGTTCAAAGTTTGTCATTAATTTTTATATAGCTATGTGTATTTTAATTATGGTAGAAAATACTTTTAAGTAATGTCCCCTCCCCCAGCTCAAACTTCGCCATTAATTTTTTAAATGGTTGCGTGAATTTTATCTATAGTAGAGCATTTTCCTGTAATTTACGCAATGGAGAAGATAAATGGGAAATATAAGATAACATATTTCTTTGTTGGTGGATTTTTTAACATAGACTCATATCTTCTTCAATCTTAATAAATGAAATAATAAACTTCGTTTACCATATAAAGTTATAACTAGACTATGGAGAGCATGTTTTACGGGCTTATGATATTAGTATTGGTCCTACTCCTACCTATTACGACTACTACGGTTCAAAGATTGTTAAAGATCTTTAATTTTCTGCATTGAAGTTTATTAAGAGAGATTTACGTAATACAATGGGAGATGATTTTTTCAGTGACTCCTTAGTATGTTATATTGAAAAAATTAAAAGGTTTTATAACGTTTAAAAAAAAAATCATAGCTCGTCCCCCGGTCCCCACACTCTGCGTCCGCCACTGTAATGTATTGTATTCCAATGATAGATAGGTGCATATTAGGATGCATGCATCATATGTATGTCTACATTTCTGATTGTTAACCGAACATTTGGTCTGGAACGAGTGAGTTAGTTAACGGTCTTACACTATTGTTTATAGGGAAGCAAACCGCAGTACCATGTCAGAGTTAGTAAAAAAACTTTTATACACCCACCGCTTAAAAGATAACTTTTCTTCCCGAAATGTCAAAAAAATCCTTCGATCGAAGAAAAAATAGCCGACCGAAGTGAGTAGCTGATTAACGTAATTAAACATCATTAAGGAGAATTCGGTCGGCTATATTGGCCTTCGGTCGGAGTTTAAAATAGCCGACCGAAGCATAAATGGCCGACCGAAGCTGAAAACTTCGGTCATCCATTTCATATCGATCGGTCCGATCGAACCTTTAAATAGCCGATCGAAGCTCAATTATTGGTGGACAGCTGGGGACAGCTCAATTATTGGTGGACAGTTCAAATAATATACTTCAAGTTGCATCTCAAATCTAGATTCACAAACGAAACCTTCATCTCTTTCTTTGCATTTAGATAATATATTTTGTGCTTCTAGGAATTGCTACTGTGGTTCTTAAAGGCCCGGATCCTGTGTCATTTTGCATAACTCGTAAGTTTATAAGTTTATATTGCGTAAGTTATGGTCAATTATTTTTATAATTAATAAATGTTTATTTTTGTTTATGTTTTGAAATATGCTCTAAAGTTTTTGTTTTAAGACGTGTAGATGCGATGATATATGTACCACAAATGTTAGTAAAGTTTTCTGTTTGCATTTTAATTTAATTTGTAGGTTAATTAAGTTTTAAATTTAGTAAATTAAACGGTGATTAATTTAGTTTGTAGTTAATTAGATGGAAATTGTTGTTATTTGTACTTAGAAATGCTAAAGTAATTATAATCAATTTTCATTATATTAAAAATTTTTGGTATAATAAAATAACAAATGTATACAGTTATTGTTAGATTATTATTATTAAAAGTAGTTTTGTGAATCAAATTGCTGACAGGTGTATTATTTGAGACGGAACAATGTCTTGGTTCGGTTCCAATTGGTTCGAGGGCGGTTCCACCACTGGTAATAGAGATCCGGAAGACATGAACCGTAAGCTTTTCTATATGGGCTTAATTTCGATTATTTGGGAGGTGCCATTACATGTTAATGAATATTAATACGTGTTAAATAATTTTTTTAGGTACAGACGTTCCACAACCGTCTACAAATTATAACGAACAATTCAATTATCCATTCGTTCCACAGCCGGGAAGCTGGACAGAGGCGATATTCGGGCAACAACCGATGCATATTTTTTACAATTACCCGAATGTTGGTGCAAACAACAGCGAGTTTTTTGACGGAGGGGAAAATGTGTATGGTGCAAGCAACATGGGAAATGTACCCGGATATACGAGTGGGCACGCAGGATGGAGTAACATGTATGGAGATGAATACGGGCAGGGGAATGCAGGGCAAGCAGAAAACATCCCACCTCCGGAGTCCAATGAAGGGGAGCGCATGGGAGAAGATGGCGCCGAAGAGGAGGAGCGGGTAGAGTAGAGTGAAGAGGAAGAATGGCGATCTTCGATGGACGACGAGTCTGACGAGTCGGACGAGTCGGACGACCCAGACTACGGCGACGAAGAAGGGTCTCGGTCATTCAGTACGAGAGAGATTGAGGAATATGCCCAAATTTTTTTGGACATACAAAACAAAAATCGTGGTCGAAAGACGCGTGGAGGGCGGGGGTTGCATGGAGATCAGAATCCATTTTGACAAAATACTGAAGAAGCGTTCGTTGTACCCGACATGACCAGCGGGATGTGGAATCTGCCACGACCGCATTTTGATCTGCCCGAGCGAGACGTGGATCCGTACATGGACGATTCAGTTGATAGAATCCTAGCGCGTGGGTCAGTTTTCGGGACTAAAGACAGGCTGAAGGAGAAGCTCGTTAAGTATTTGGTGGATCAGAGAGCTGGCATGAAGATGGTTAAGTCAGAGCCGCGCAGGTATTGGGTGTGCTGTAGTGAGGAAGATTGTGAATTTAAGCTGCGTGCGCGAGGCAGTGGATCGACGTGGGTTGTGTACAAGTTAATTCCACATACGTGCACAATGAATCCAGACCGTCCCCCACCCAACACACTCCCATCCAGATATTTGGGTACTTTCCTCGGAGATGAAATAGTGCTCAATGAGAGCACACTGTCACCTGTACAGGTTCAGGCTACGCTGAAGAAGAGGGGCGTCACTGTGTCGGTAGCCCTAGCTTGGAAAATTAGGGCACACGCAATAGCATCGCTGTTCGGGGACCACGACACCTCGTTCCAGATGGTTCCATCATTCCTATACATGTTGGAGCAGCAGAACCCGGGTACTGTTACGGATTACATGTTGGACAGAAAAGGTCGTTTCAAATACGCTTTCTTCGCGCTTGGTGCTTCCGTTAAAGGATGGAATCATATGCGGCCGATCATTGTAATAGACGGCACACACTTGAAAGGATCTTACAAGGGTATCTTATTCGCGGCCGTGGCGAAGGATGGCAACAATATGATTTACCCACTGGCTTTCGGTGTAGGGGCAGTCGAGTCGGTCCCATCCTGGACATGGTTTCTTCTGCAGTTGAGACGGGCCCTTGACATTCCTGATGATGTGCTTATAGTTTCCGATGGTTCTCCGGCAATAAGGAGAGCAGTTTATGAAGCCATGCCGACGGCGCATCACGTTCTGTGTTGTGTGCACCTCTCAGCGAAAATATTAAAGCACGGAGGGAAGTCAGCGGTTGACACATTCACCGCAGCCGCCTATGCCTTCAAGAACTCCGAGTACGAGCGTCATATGAAGACGTTGCAAGATCATTATCCTGGCACGTATCACTACCTTGTGGACGTTATCGGACCGGAGAAGTGGGCTCGGGTGCGTTGCGTCGTTCGTCGCTACGACATGATGACGACGAACATCGTAGAGAGCATGAACCGCCGGCTCCGGTGGGCAAGGAAGCTACCAATTTGCTCCCTATTCGAGGTTATCCGTGCCGTTCTGAGTGAATGGTTCACGCAGAGACACAATTTGGCAGCACTTACCACCGGTCCTCTTACAAAATGGGCGAATATATGTTTATCAAAAGCGCGAGAAGTGGGGGATACGCTACCTGTCAGGCCAATGAACCGCCCAAATGTGTATCACGTGAAGCAAAATAATAAGACGTACACGGTGGACCTTGGCATTGATCGGACATGTACGTGCATTTTGTTCCAGACCATGCTCATCCCGTGCGCCCACGCTGTTGCCGCAATCAAGTATGTGTTAGATATTACAACTTCTTATTTGCTTGATTAGTCCGATGTTGGCTTCGAATTATCAATTTTTTTTATGTACAGGTCCTTTAGAGGGGAGTTGAACTACTACGTGCCATCCTTTTACACGCGTGATACACTACTTGCTGCGTGGGGCGAGCGTGTCTTTCCAATGGAACACCCCGATGTTTGGCAAATATCTAAAGAAATAGCAGACGTCAAATGCGGTACACCAAAATGCCCAAGGCAAGCAGGACGACTGAGACAGAGCAGGATTCCATCCGCCACCGAGAAAGCTTCTCGTGCCGGAAGGCGTCAGCGATGTCGTAGGTGTGGTGAGTTCGGGCACAAAGAGAGGAGGTGCACACTACCAGTCGATCCAAATGACATTCCTGGACCATCTCAACCACGTCAACGCAGGAAGAAGAGGTGTAGTCGTTGCGGTGAGGAAGGGCACACGGTGAAACGGTGTCAAATGCCCAGTGTTGTGGAAATCCCCAATCTGAATGATGCCAATCAGCAGTGGGAAGATTCTGACCTATCCGAATAATTAGAAATGTGTAGTAGTCCGTACAATAACTCAATCATAATAACTGTCGGAAGAACTCGTCTGGATCTATTTGAATATTGGTTATAATGCAGTTGTTATTCATATCTGTGTTATCATATGGCAATATATAGATCATATCATACCATGAAATAGAATGTAATACTACATCGCTTAATAATCACAAAATACCAACAATATGGAACTATATATATCGGATCATAATAGAGCGGCCTCATAGAACTGGTCTTTTTGGGCGTCCAAGCTGAAACGCCACACTCCATACGCCTGTTCGAAACGAATAACGTTGATGTTCAGTGGCACGCCCGGAGCGGGGAAGGTACCATGCGGAGACAATATGCAGTGAGAAAAACCAACGGGCCGCAAGAGGAGCTGTTGCAGTTAGTCTTTAAATTAAACAAAACTACAAAAGCAATAATTATACAACAAGAAGGCATAAAATAAAAAACCAATAAAATACCTATCATCCTGGAATAAAACTGTGCTCTCCTGCGGTCGACCTACTGGCCACTGATGTACAGTAGGCATATCCGGTCTATGCCGATGGTATCCGGCAACCTGCAGTAGCGCCGGAAATAGTGTCCTGAATGGCAGGAGGTCCTCTTTGCGCGACTCCTTTAACTTCTCCTTAATCGGATCTGTCAGGGCCCTCGGCGGTAACAGACTATCATGGAGGTAGATGCACTGCTCCTTCAGCGAAAATCGAATGATAGCCCAGTGCTTTCGAATGTTCCACGGGCACACCAACTGTTTAAAAATCAACAATTAAATGGTCGATAAATACGCTAAATTGAAAAAATAAATAAGTTCGGTTGTTATTAACACGAACCTAGTCAAGTGTCCACCAGGGCCGTCCAGGCTTCTGCCCCGCAACATACTTCCGGTATCGCTCCACAGACTTATCATCAAAACGTGGCACCTTATCGAACTCGTCCCAGCAGGTATTGATAAGGTGAGTCTAGTTTAAGAATAGAATTGTGGTCAGTCAATTATAAATATAATAAATATAATACATATACATTCGAAGACAAAATTATTAACCTAACCAGAAATTTTGCATCCACGAAGCCTATCTGTCTATCCTGTCGCACCCGGCCACCGAAGAAATCGGGCTTGAAATGTAGAATCCCAAGGTACGCATCTAATTGCTGCAACAATAAATGTAGTGTGGACTGAGTAGATATGAACTTGAAAAGTCTTGTTTTACGCACACGCCCAGTAGAGAAATGAAAAGCAAATTTACCTCGTCTTCCAGGTGGTAGCTGGCGGTGCACCATGACTTGAAAAAATGATGGGTAACAGAAAACATCGCCCCGACGTGTACACTGCATTAGAAGTACACATGATTCGTATTCCCGTAGTGAGGTGCACTATTAATTTAACTGGTTACAAAATTAACTATATCCGCCATGCTCCAGATAAGTCTTGAACAACTCTTTCTCAGCTCGCCCTCGCGGTCGATCAAGCCTGGTGGGGAACGGGCTTCTAAGCGCATGAGACTCCTGTCGCTCCCGTCTAGTGCGGTACTCGGCGGGGTCCGTATGTCCGGAATCTCCTACGCAAATATCCTCATCAGGGAAAATAATAAACAATTAAAATGTATCTACAAAAAACCCAAAACATACCCGCTAATGTTGTGGAGGAACTTGGATGCAGCGTGGACGGTGGCTGCACCCTTGGCGGTGGTGTAACATAATCTGGGAAATTACATATGGGTTTAAAAAATAACAATGATTCTATAAGCAGAATAAGTACACAACCAAACTTTAAACTAAACAACAGCAAAATACCTGCAGCTGTGGTGGAGAAAGGTGTCGGGTCAGTGGACAGTGGAGGTATGCTTAAGTGTGGTGTAACAGACCCTGAAAAAATATTTTTAGTGATTGAAAAAATAAATTACCAAAATTCAATCAATATACTAAATAAATCCCATAAATGCCAATAAAATACCTGCAGCTGTGACGTCGCAACTCGGATGCACAGTAGGTGCACTGGGAGGTGGTGACGTAAAACCTGCGAATATATAGTCACAACATCATTCAACAAATCTCAAAATTTACTCGTCTGCAGTATGATAGTAAATTAGCAAGAATAAATATAATTACCTGTGCCGGATGGAGTCATGGCCGGACTGAGGTGTACGCTGCTCGGCGTCGGCGGCATGATCGGATCCGGAAGCATCATGTGAATCCGAGCACACCTGCGGCATGGCTGCTCGGACTCCCGAGAACTCTCTCGTACCGTGGGCCTAATCTGCTCCCGATGCAGCACCCGCACGTACTCCAGGAGTAACCCCCGCCTCCCTGCTACTCGACCTGCCACCTCTGCCCACATCTGGCGTCCGGATGTGGCTCCGCTGGAGTACGGCCCTGACCTCCGCCGCCACCACCAATCTCGTAGCCTCCTGCTGGCGGTGAATCTCCTGCATTAGCCGTTGCTCCGTCGCGGCGACCATGTCCGCAATCTGTCGCACCCCCTCCGCGACCGTCTGCGCTGTCCGTCGATCAGACGCTGCGATCATGTCCGCGGTGCGCCGCTCGTAACCCTCCAGTAGACGGGCCATAACAGTCTCAACATCCGGAGGAACTGGGTGGGCGCTCGGCGCTGGGTCGGCGCTGGGTGTATCCGTGCGCGGGCGCTGGGTGGGCCGACTCGGTGCCTCAGCGCCGCTGCCACCCTGATCAATGTCAACTGTCGGATCGGCCTCCTCCACTACCTCATCCACCACCGGAGCATCCCCGTCGCCCGTCTTCCGCTTGCGACCCTTCTTTCGATCGTCTTTTCGCACCCACCTTAATCCGGGTGGGATCTCAACATCAAGGTCTGCCATATAGGGCTCCCTCGACTCCACCTCGGTGGGTGTAAGGGCCTCAAAACACTCCCACTGTATACACAATCAAAACAATACTGTTAGTATACGAAATGTCAACGAGATAACGAAGTACATGCCCACTAACCGTCTGATCGAAAAATGCTCGCCAATCTCGGGCCTTCGTCACCCTCTTGAATAGGTACTGTACAATCCTGGGGCGGTGTTCCGTCGGGTCCCCCAATCTCTCCTTGCAATAAATCGTCATCAAAGCTGGGACGGGCTCGCAGACCCAGACCTGCAGAGATCACGAACCAATTACGTCAGGTAAATCATTAGACCAGTGCAATGAAAACATTTATAATATGTGGTGTAACAGTAGCGTACCATAAATGCCAGTGCATGGCCGTAGAAGTGCACTGAACCATCAGGCTTGGTCGCGGTGAGGAGACGCCTGAAGCCATGTCGTGACACCTGCCAGCTAATCAAACCCCACGGAAATGCCTCCCAAGCATCCCGGTCCTCCACCAACCGCCACATCCATGGCTCCGGACCACGACTTTGCCCATCGTGCCCGAGAACGAGATAGAAGGCTGTCAAAACCCTAGCGACTTTCAAGCCGTCGCCAGGTGTCCTACGAAACTGCCTGTCCCTAAAGGCTGTACGGATCCTATCCGCAGAGGCGCTCGCGAGAACGTCCTGGTACCTCGAAAATACGCTCCCGGCTGGGGGACCATCGTGCGAGTATAGCTGGAACTCAGACCGGCCATACCGCAAACCAGTAATCAAAGCGTGCTCCTGCCGTCTGTATCGCACAAATTGCCCGCATATAAAAAACCAGACAGCATCGTCCTCACCCCACTCCTCACCATCGGCAGGGAAGCGGAACGCCACCTCACGGTGTAAAATCTCGGCCATGGCCTGAGCCGCCATAACGCTATCAAACCAACGCGGCCCCCTCTCGTGAGTCGCTCCTCTATATAGATATGAAAAACATGAAGCCCGGAGCTCCGCTAATCCATCCGGGTCAGTCTCCTGCAACTCATGCACTATGATCGGGAGAACTAGGCCTCTAAAGTACATAATAAGGTGAGGGGCGCACCCCTGTCCCTCGGGCCGAACAAACCACCAATCTCCCTGCGGTTTAAAATTATATAAGGTCAAATAAATAGTATTTTAATCTCCCTAAACCCTATACCCTAAACCCTAAACCCTTAACAATTAAATTTTTTTAAAACTTTAAAATAAAGGAGTTTTTTTATTTATAATTTTTATTCAAACTTTATGGATAATTTTTATAAACCCTAAAACCCTAAACCCTAAACCCTTAAAAATTATATTTTTTAAACTTTAAAATAAATAGTACTATTTATTTATAATTTTTATCAAATCTTTATGGATAATTTTTTTAACCCTAAACCCTAAACCCTATACCCTAAACCCTAAACCCTTAAAAAATTAATTTTTTTAAACTTTAAAATAAATAGTATTTTTTATTTATAATTTTTATTAAAACTATATGGATAATTTTTTTAAACCTAAAACCCTATACCCTAAACCCTAAACCCTTAAACCCTAAACCCTATACCCTAAACCCTTAAAAATTTAGTTTTTTTAAAACTTTAAAATAAATAGTACTTTGATTTATAATTTTTATCAAATCTTTATGGATAATTTTTATAACCCTAAACCCTAAACCCTATACCCTATACCCTAAACACTAAACCTTAAAAATTATATTTTTTTAAACTTTAAAATAAATAGTACTATTTATTTATAATTTTTATCAAATCTTTATGGATAATTTTTATTTATAATTTTTATCAAATCTTTATGGATAATTTTTATAACCCTAAACCCTATACCCTATACCCTAAACCCTAAACCTTAAAAATTATATTTTTTAAAACTTTAAAATAAATAGTACTATTTATTTATAATTTTTATCAAATCTTTATGGATAATTTTTATAACCCTAAACCCTAAACCCTAAACCCTATACCCTAAACCCTAAACCCTTAAAAATTATATTTTTTTAAAATTTAAAATAAATAGTACTATTTATTTATAATTTTTATCAAATCTTTATGGATAATTTTTATAACCCTAAACCCTATACCCTATACCCTAAACCCTTAAAAATTTAATTTTTTTAAAACTTTAAAATAAATAGTATTTTTTATTTTTCATTCTTATTATAACTTTATGGATAATTTCTATAATCCCACAACCCTATACCCTAAACCCTTAAAAATTTAATTGTTTTAAAGCATAATTTATACCCAAATACACAATAAATTAGCTAATAAAAATTCATATAACAAGAAATGAGCAATTAAATTCATATACATCAAATTATCAAATAAATTGGAAAATTCAACACATCTAATAAATTATATACCGAAATAGACAATCCATATCCGAGCATATTAAAAATTTAAAATTATCAATATGCAAAATTTAATAATTCACAATTTCATCCCAAATTTTCATCACAATTATATCACCTAAAAAAACTACATCAAATGAGCATATATACCAAAATAGACAATCCACATCTCACAATAATCATCCCTAATTAGCACAACCCTAAACCCTAATTAGCACAATAATCATCCCTATTTCATAATTGCAAATTAAAAACTATACTAAATTTAAACATATCCATATAATTTCTAAATTATAAAAAAAAAAAAAATTGTGAAATGCACAGCAGCAGATTGAGGGGTGGGGATGGCGAATCAGGGGTGGGGATGGCGGGTTGGGGGTGGGGATGGGAAAGACTCACCCGAACCGCGTCGTTGCCGGAAGGAGCGGGGCTGCCGCCGGGCTGCAGCAGGATCGGCGTGCGGAGGTGGCGACGGCCGTGGCGAGGGCGGCGGAGCTCCAACCTCTTCCCCGACGAGCACTAAGGCCGACCTTTCGTCAATCACCGCGTCTCCCATCTCCTCCGCCGTCGGATCTTCCATCTCCGGTGGATTATTGGCCGGAAAACGTGAACAATTTCAAAAGGGGAATGGGAAATCTTCGATCGGGGTTTTGGGCGCTTCGGTCGAAAATGGGAAAGGGAAAGTGGAAATGAGGAAGGGTCCAGATTTTGTTTTAAATTAACCCTTCGGTCGGCTATTAACGGCTTCGATCGGTCCGACCGAAGCTACAAAAGGCCGACCGAAGTCTGTAATTTAATAAAATACCCTAAACCCTAAACCCTAACCCTTAAACCCTGAGCCCTTCAAACCCTGAATTTATGAACCCTAAATAATTTTTTTTATAGAATTCTAAACCCTAAACCCTAAACCCTAAACCCTTAAACACTAAAACTAAAACCTTCAACCCTAAAGCCATTAACCCTGACCCCTTAAACCCTAAATAATTTTTTAATAATCAGCTTTTACAACCCTAAACCCTTAAAACCTAAACCCTAAACCCTTAAACCCTAAACCCTAAACCCTAAAACCTAAACCCTTCCATTAATTTATAACTATAATTCATAATAAATATTTTTTATCATAATTTTATTTTTAAATCATACACCATTAAACCTAAAGCATATCTTCTTCTTCTACTTCTTCATCTACTACTACTACTTCTTCTTCTTCTTCTTCTTGTTCTTGTTCTTGTTCTTCTTGTTCTTGTTCTTCTTCTTGTTCTTGTTCTTCTTCTTCTTGTTCTTGTTCTTCTTCTTGGAAACTCTTCTATATGATTAATATTTTTATGATTATAACTAATTTATAATTAATATTATAAATAATAGGAATAATAGTATAATAATACAATTTTAATAAAATTTTTTTTACTTATAATCATGTTTATAACAATACTAATAATAATAATTTACTGACTTGATTATACCGACTTACAATTTTAATAATATTATTTTATGATTATAACTAATTTATTACAACTTCGATCGGCTTGATCCAAGCCATATCATTTACCGACCGAAAGGGTTTTATCCGACCAAAACTCAACTAATCATATTTATTAATAATAAATATCATTATTATCCATTATAATAATACTAATAATAATAATAGTAATTTATATAAATGGAAAATAAAAAATAAATTAATATTTAAATAAAATATAAAATAGCAATTATTACAACTTCGATCGTTATTGGTATAATAAATAATAATAATTATATAATAAATACATCAATAATAACAATAATGATTTTCATAATGCTAATTAATATTAGAAATAATAATATATACAGTTTCATATAGAACAAAATATAGTAAATATAATAATAATAAAATAATAATTTAAGTAATAATCATAATAATAAATATAATTAATACTTTAAAATGTCCAAATACAACAAAAATATAATAAATATAATATATAATTTAAATAATAATAATTATATAATAAATATATCAAAAATAATAATAATGATTTCCATAATGCTAATTAATATTAGACATAATAATATATACAATTTCAAATAGAATAAAATATAGGAAATATATTAATAATAAAATAATAATTTAAATAATAAATATAATTAATACTTTAATAAATTTACCAAAAATAAAATAAATGTCATATATAAATTCAATAATAAAATATAAAATTTCAAATAATATAATATAATTTAAATATAATATATACAGTGAAATAAATAATAATAATATTATATACAATTTCAAATAATATAATATATACTAATGAAAACAAAAACAAAATAAATTTTCAATAAAAAAAATAGCAATTATTAGAGTAATATGCACTTCGGTCGGCCTTTCTTGCTTCGGTCGAAGCCATCACATTGGCCGACCGAAGCTCAACTAATCATTATTATATAATACTAATAATAATAATAATTGTAACTTATATAAACGGAAAATAAAAGATAAATTAATATTTAAATAAAATATAAAATAGCAATTATTACAACTTCGATCGGCTTGATCGAAGCCATCTCATTTACTGACCGAAAGGGTTTTAACCGACCAAAACTCAACTAATCATGTTTATTAGAAATAAATATCATTATTATCCATTATAATAATACTAATAATAATAATAGTAATTTATATAAATGGAAAATAAAAATATATTATTATTTAAATAAAATATAAAAATAGCAATTGTTACAACTTCGATCGGCTTTATCGAAGCCATCTCATTTACCGACCGAAAGGGTTTTACCCGACCAAAACTCAACTAATTATTTTTATTAATAATAAATATCATTATTATCCATTATATAATACTAATAATAATAATAGTAATTTATATAAACGGAAAATAAAAAATAAATTATTATTTAAATAAAAATAAAAATAGGAATTATTAGAGTATCGATCGGCTTGATCGAAGCCATCACATTGGCCGGCCGAAGGTTTTTCTCATGACCGAAGCTCAACTAATCCTATTTATTAGTAATAAATATCATTATTATCCATTATAATAATACTAATAATAATAATAATAGTAATTTATATAAATGGAAAATAAAAAATATATTATTATTTAAATAAAATATAAAAATAGCAATTGTTACAATTTCGATCGGCTTGATCGAAGCCATCTCATTTACCGACCGAAAGTGTTTTATCCGACCAAAACTCAACTAATCATTTTTATTAATAATAAATATCATTATTATCCATTATAATAATACTAATAATAATAATAGTAATTTATATAAACGGAAAATAAAAAATAAATTATTATTTAAATAAAAATAAAAATAACAATTATTAGAGTATCGATCGGCTTGATCGAAGCCATTACATTGGCCGACCGAAGGTTTTTCTCACGACCGAAGCTCAACTAATCCTGTTTATTAGTAATAAATATCATTATTATCCATTATAATAATACTAATAATAATAATAATAATTTATATAAATGGAAAATAAAAAATATATTATTATTTAAATAAAATATAAAAATAGCAATTATTACAACTTCGATCGGCTTGATCGAAGCCATCTCATTTACCGACCGAAAGGGTTTTATCCGACCAAAACTCAACTAATCCTAATAAATAATAGTAATTATATAATAAATACATCAAAAATATTAATAACGATTTTCATAATACTAATAAATATTAGAAATAATAATATATAATTTCGAATAATATATTATATACTAGTAAATACGTATAATAACTAAAAATAATAATATAAATAATAATCATAATAAATACCAATAATATCATTATTGGTATCATAAATATAATTAATACTTTAAAATATCCAAATACACCAAGAATATAATAAATATAATATATAATTTAAATAATAATAATACTACATAATAAATACATCAAAAATAATAATAATGATTTCCATAATACTAATTAATATTAGAAATAATAATATATACAATTTCAAAAAGAATAAAATATGGTAAATATAATAATAATATAAATAATAATCATAATAATAACAATAATATCATTATTGGTATCACAAATATAATTAATACTTTAAAATATCCAAATACACCAAGAATATAATAAATATAATATATAATTTAAATATTAGTAATAATTATATAATAAATACATCAAAATAATAATAATGATTTCTATAATACTAATTAATATTAGAAATAATAATATATACAATTTCAAATAGAATAAAATATATTAAATATAATAATAATAAAATAATAATTTAAATAATAATCATATTAATAACAATAATATCATTATTGGTTCATAAATATAATTAATACTTTAAAATGTCCAAATACACCAAAATATAATAAATATAATATATAATTTAAATAATAATAATTATATAATAAATACATCAAATATAATAAAAATGATTTCCATAATACTAATTAATATTAGAAATAATAATATATACAATTTCAAATAGAATAAAATATGGTCAATATAATAATAATATAGTAATAATTTAAATAATAAATATAATAATAACAATAATATCATTATTGGTATCATAAATATAATTAATACTTTAAAATGTCCAAATACACCAAAAATATAATAAATATAATATATAATTTATATAATAATAATAATTATATAATAAATACATCAAAAAAAATGATAATGATTTCCATAATACTAATTAATATTAGAAATAATAATATATACAATTTCAAATAGAATAAAATATAGTAAATATAATAATAAAATAATAATTTAAATAATAATCATAATTAATACTTTAATAAATTTACCAAAAATATAATAAATGTCATATATAAATTCAATAATAATATAAAAACTTTCAAATAATATAATATAATTTAAATATAATATATACACTATTGAAATAAATAATAATAATAATATATACAATTTCAAATAATATAATATATATACTAATGAAAACAAAAACAAAATAAATTTTCAATAAAAAATAGCTTCGGTCGGCTATTTCTTGCTTCGGTCGAAGCCATCACATTGGCCGACCGAAGCTCAACTAATCATGCTTAAGTAATAGGCACTTCGGTCGGCTATTTTTGCTTCGATCGGACCGATCGAAGTCCCCGATCGAAGGGTTTTTTGTCATTTCGAATAGAAAAGTTATCTTTTAAGCGGTGGGTGTAAAAAACGTTTTTACTGTCTGACAGCACAACAGACACTATTACTTCTTGTTTATATATTACTCCTATGTTGCATGTGATAACTATTGTTGTGATTGTGGTTAAGTCATGGGTCAGCAGTGTTCTGAGCCCTGTATTCTCTCTTTTTTAGGTACATAGGAAAATAGGCATGTGGGCCTCACGGTGGAGCTGAGTAGACTGCTTTGAGTATCTTGTTTTATAAATAGATGTTTATTTATACAAGTAAAAGTAAAACAATGTCTTGTAACCACCAAACCATAATACTGTTAGAATTTAGTAGTACTATAACTGAAGGTCTTACTGTGTGTTTACTGTTTTGACCAGGTTGCTATGATATAAATGATTTCAATTCATGGTGAAGCATGATGTATCTATTTACAGTGGTTATTATGCCTTACATGTCTGAAATTACTTAATAAAAAATTGCGAATATTTGTGTAATGTGGTTATTATGCCTTACATGTCTTGTACTGATAAACCTAAATTATCTTGCTATTAGTTTAAATTAGCTAGTACGTCATTGCAATTCCATTATGGAAACTTGTTTGTTATAATAAAATATGATTTCTATTTACTGTAAAAATATTAGCGGCTAGCCAGCGACACCTCAATAATGTTGCTAGCCGTAAAATATTAGCGGATCGCCGTAGGATCGAAAATGTGGTAGGATCGCGGTGGGATCGGTAGGATCGGAGTAGGATCATAGGATCGCTGAGCGATCCGATCCTACTCCTTTGGTTTTTTTTTTTTTTTTCGAGTGCAAAATTAGTTATTATCTCTAGCTCTTTGTGATTTTGGTCATGATGTTATTTTTATCAATTTTGTTTAATGTATCTTTACATATATTGAACTCAAAATTGTTGGGTTCTATGTTAGTGTTTAACTTCTATTGGATCATTAGTAAGCCTACAATTAACTATAAAATTCTTGTTAAAAATTGATCTAAAATATATATTTTCAATCATACATGTCACTAGTTTAGTGAGATAATTAACAAATATTAATTTTTAAAAATATAAATAATAATTTCATATGATCTTAGGATCCCAATTTGATCCTACGATCCCGATCTTGCAAAGACAAAAACGATCCTACTTAGGATCCCGATCTTGATAACCTTGTTTAAACACTCTCTATCTTACTTGTCACCTATAATCTTTTTTTCAAAAACAAAAAATAAACAAATACTTTGAGATTGTGGATTGTGGCTTTAGCCGTTTAAGCAAGCTTTCGAGTTCGAGTCTTGTGTATTCAAAAAACTACTTTGAGAGAGACGCCATTAATTACCCATGCAGATCCTTAGGGATTAGTGTTGGATTTAATGTAACCTGGGGATACCCAATTATTCAAGAAAAAAAAAAGCATCCAATTCCCCCATTCTTGACTAGATTCTCTACAACTAAGGGACATATTTGGAGTAATAAGACGTTAAAAAATTCTCAAACGGCTATGTATATCATAAAACAATATTCCTTCTCATATAAATTCAAACAATAACTTGAGAACAGGGTTTCTAGTTGTAACATCATCATCACATTATTATTACCAATATTTAATTTTGATCTTTAAATAATTCAATTGCATATGTCCATTCTGAGGTAGGAAGTCCAACACTTGACTTTCAACCATTGCGAATAATTGAAGGCGAAAAAGTGCAAAGTTAAAGACGATACAAACATAACTGCAGTAGCAAAATCTTCACACCATTTGAATTTTGCACAAGTTTATATATGTCATCAAAATGGATTTCTATGTATGATCGATCCACTATAAGAATTTTCATAAACCCAAAATTTGGCCATAACTAGGTTAGCGATACGATTAAACTTATTAGCTACAAACGGTGTTCATATAGGCCAAAATTTCTTCATTGTAAGTATTTCTATAAGAAGAAATCACTACTAAAAAAATTGTGAATTTGGTAGCTAAAACTGTGGTAGCAAACGAATTTCAGTCGCTAGAACAGAAAAATTTTGTAGTGAAATGTTTAATGTAATAAACTGGTAGTATATACTCCCTCCGTTTTTTTTATAACCTCTCCATTTCTGCACTCTATGCAATCCAATACACATTTTTAATCATTAATATCTCAAATTATATACAAGTAAAAATTATAAAAATTTGATATTCTATGCCTACGCGATTAGACGAATCCAACAATATATCACTTGATTATGTTTTATCTTATATAACTATATTAAAAAATCAAAGTTACTTAATGAATAGTATCAAATATGCAAAGGGTAAACTTATAAAAGAACGAGTACAAAATAAAGTCATGTAACATAAAATCCGTATTTTTTAAAGATAAGGTTTCTCTTCTTATTCCCTTTCAAGAGTTGAAATTAAAAAGTGTGCATCAAAGTTTTTGAGTTTGATTTATTCGTTTTTATTATAAATAAACAAAAACACAATAAATCACAGCCATGAGTAATAAATAAGCTATAAGTATTACTATTTGCACACATTGCCCAAGCCTAGCTACTCTTTATTCATTGCTCATGTCAATTGAAAGAGGAAATAGTATTTTTATTTTATCCTAAAACAACCATGCATAAATTATTCTCAAATCAAGTGGTAATATAAGTAACAAAATATATTCAACCTTACATTCCTCAAATTAAACCTTCTAGATTTCTGTATAAATTAGAATTTTTCCCCACCCTCTTCAAGCTTCAAAACTACTAGTAACTTATTAATTATGCCAATTATTTGGTTTCTTTGAGATTCAAGACTAATTAGTATTTAGTGAGGTATGGTTTAGAATGTTAATTTTTTTTTTTATGTAGTATTGTTTTCTACTGTAGATCGAAACATCTTTAGTAACAATATCCGGATTAGTGGTTATGAATTTTAGGGTTAGGTAAATGATGATTAGAAGGGTAGGAATATGGAAGATGATGAAGAACAAGAACACACACAAAAAGATGGGTATAATATAAGATGATGAAACAAAATTGTGAGATAAAGGTTAAGAAAGCTTATGAATAAAGGGGACCCGAACTTGCCAAGGGAAATGAGATTAACTCAAGACAAATGGCTTCCTTCAAGTGCATCATTCATTGACAATCCATCGAGCAAGCTTCCAACTTTATGGCGTGAGGGAAATGAACATAAGTTCAAGACAAACACGGATGGGGAGAACACTTTTGAGAGAGTGTTCTCGGTTGTGAACTTTGAAAATATGAGAATGGATTTCAATATTAAGCAAAGTTGTTTACAAATGAAGGGAAAGACATATATATAGGCCAACCCCTTAAAAAATAAAAGAAAAGAAAAATACATCAAAATAGGGTCTGATGCGGTTTATGGCAAAGTGATGCGGTTTATACCGCATTGATGCGGTATAGACCGCATTGGGTGAAAGAGGCCGCATCAGGCCTTAAAGAACCTAACTATTACAAAGAAATAAGGCGATGCGGTTTATTGGGGCGATGCGGTTTATACCGCATCGAGGACTAAGGAAAATTAAAAGGTGAGAGGAGGCGATGCAGTATAGGCGATGCGGTTTAAGGAGACCGCATCGCATTAGACCGCATTGATTGGGAAACATGGAAAAATGCATGGAGGGGGGACGAGGCGGAATAGGCGATGCGGTTTAATGTATTCCGCATCGCATAGATCGCCTCGAAGGATAAAGGCCGAGGTTGAAGGGATCGATGCGGTTTTACGAGACCACATTCGATGCGGTTTAAACCGCATCAATGCGGTATAAATCGCATTGCTTAAAGCGCATCAGATTGAGCGCATCGATTCCCATGCCTTAGCCAATATTCAAGTGTCCTTATTCCTGTACTATTACAAGTATAATATCCGACGTCCGGTGGTTGTTCCGGTCGACCTCCGGCCACATTTCCGACGAGTTCCTTTTGGGCCTCTTCATGCTTGTTGGGCTTTCTTGTGCATCCTAAGGCCCTTTCCCATCTTTATTTAATTGTGACGTGGGGAATCCATGTTAATAGATTCCGGACTTGTCCGGGCTTGATCTATCCGGATCATTATTTGCAGTTTTTGGGCTTCCTGGGGTTCCAAGTTATCTGTTTCCTGCAAGAAAAATTTATACAGTGCATCAAAAAATTTCTTGGTCTTTTGTTTGGAAACTGGCCCTTCGGGGATTATTGGAATAATTAATCCATTGGTTCTAGCGACTACGCCATCCCCACCCCATTGGGAAGGTTGAGACATCAACCGACTAGAATCCAACTCATCATCTCTTTCGAAAAGAGATAAATCAGCAACATTGAAAGTCGGATTAATATTAAAATCATCAGGAAGCTCAATCCGATAGGCATTGTCGTTGATTTTCTCCAGGACTTTGTAAGGTCCGGTTCCGCGAGATGCGAGTTTGCCATGTGTCTGTGCAGGAAAACGTTCTTTTCGCTTGTGCACCCAGACCCAGTCTCCTGGTTTCAGCAACAGCCTTTTTCTGCCCCTGTTGGCAAATTTGGCATATGTCTCCGATGCCTTCAGCAAGCTGTTCCGAACATTCTCGTGTAGATCTTTAATTGCCTTAGCCATGTCCCTGCCATTGAAGTTAAGACGCTCACTACTGGGTAGTGGCAGAAAATCGAGAGGGGTCATCGGGTTAAATCCATAAACGACCTTAAAGGGTGACATGTGTGTGGCACGATGAATATGACGATTATAAGCAAATTCAATGTAAGGCAAACATTCATCCCAACTTTTAGAGCTCGAAGAAGTAATTATGCGTAGAAGGTTACCCAGCACGCGATTTACCGCTTCTGTCTGTCCGTCCGTCTGAGGATGGTAAGACGTTGAGAACAAAAGTTGTGTGCCCATCTCACACCAAAAACCCTTCCAGAAATAGCTTACGAACTTGGCATCTCGGTCTGAAACAATTGATTTTGGTACTCCATGAAGACGTACCACTTCTCTGAAGAATAAATTCGAAATATGCCTGGCCTCATTCGTCTTCGCACATGGTATGAAATGTGCCATCTTGGAGAATCGATCAACCACCACAAAGATTGAATCTTTGCCTCTTGCAGTCCGTGGTAGTCCAAGCACGAAGTCCATTGATATGTCCAGCCAGGGTCCTTCTGGCACAGGTAATGATTGATATAAGCCGTGGGGTTTAACAGTTGACTTGGCCTGCAGACAGACCAAGCACCTAGCGATGAAGCGAACAACCTGGGCTTGCATTTTCGGCCAGTAGAACTTTTCAACAAGGATTCCCAGAGTTGCATCTTTTCCAAAGTGTCCCATGAGTCCACCACCGTGAGCCTCTTGAATTAGCAACTCCCTGACGGATCCATTTGGAATGCATAATCTGTTACCAAAGTAGAGGAACCCGTCGAGTTGGGAAAACTCCTTGAAACCATTTTGTTTTGTCCTCTCGTATAGCACTCTAAAATCTTCGTCAGTGGCATACTGACTCTTGATGTGCTCGAATCCAAACAGATGAGTAGTTGCAAATGTGGCCAATGCTGTTCTTCTGGAGAGTGCATCTGCAACCACATTGTCTTTTCCTTTCTTATACTTAATCACGTAAGGGAAGGATTCTATAAATGTGCTCCATCGAGCATGTCTTTTGCTCAACTGTCCCTAAACCCTTATGTGCTTAAGTGTCTCATGGTCAGTGTCGATCACGAATTCTCTTCCTCTCATATAGTGTTACCATGTCCTCAAAGATTGAACAACAGCATATAATTCCTTGTCGTGCGTGGAATAATTCAGTTGTGCTCCACTACATTTCTCACTGTAGTATGCTATCGGTCTTCCTTCTTGGAGCAACACCGCTCCCATGCCCGTACCTGATGCATCACTTTCGATTTCGAATGGCAGATCAAAATTTGGTAATGCTAGGACAGGTGCATGAGTGAGCTTATCCTTAAGGTCATCGAATGCCTTTTGCTGTGTTGGCCCCCACTTGAACGGAATGTCCTTTCTAAGCAGTGCAGTGATTGGGGCTGCAATTACACTAAACTGTGGAATGAATCTTCTAAAGAAACCACTCAAACCTAGAAAACTGCGAACTTCATGCACAGTGGTTGGCGGCTTCCAGTCAGATATAGCTTTGATCTTTGATTCGTCCACTTTCAGTCCATCTCTTCCCACGACAAACCCAAGAAACGTCACTTCCGGCACACAGAAGCTACACTTCTCGAAGTTGGCATACAGGCGGACCACTCTCAATCGATCCAGTACCTGTTGCACATGATTTACATGGTCGATTCGAGTACAGCTATAAATAAGAATGTCATCTAAATAAACTACAACAACTTTTCCTATGAACTGTCGAAGAGTCTCATTCATCAAACGCATAAATGTAGAGGGGGCATTCGTAAAACCGAATGGCATAACGAGCCATTCATATAGACCAAACTTCGTCTTGAAGGCGGTCTTCCATTCATCCCCTGGCTGCATTCTGATTTGATGATATCCGCTCTTTAAATCGATCTTGGTAAAAAGACTAGCACCACCAAGCTCATCTAGCATGTCGTCCATTCGTGGAATTGGGTGACGATATTTGACCGTAATAGCGTTGACTGGTCGGCAGTCGACGCAGATACGCCATTCGCCATTTTTCTTTTGGAACGAGCAGAACTGGAACGGCACACGGAGATAATTTTTCTCGAACCCAACCCTTTTCGAGCAATGCTTGCACTTGCCGCTGAATTTCCTTTGTTTCCTCGGGATTCATACGGTATGCGGGTCTGTTGGGGATTGAAGCTCCGGGCACAAAGTCAATACGATGTTCCACGCCTCGGAGTGGTGGTAAGCCAGATGGCACTTCTTCCGGGAAAATATCTTGGTTTCTATCAAGCATCCTGGAAAATTCCAAAGACAAATCAGGTGCAGTATGAACAGTTCTATTGAGAGATTCATCAGGTTTAACTAATGCAAGAAAACAGTGACCTGAGAAGTCAGGTTCTCGTGAAGCTTGCTGAAATGCAATCTTGGTCAATATCAGACATTGATCCAAGTTTGATGAACTCTCGCCAACTTTGGCTTTTCCTCTTTCCCTGGCCTTGTGGTCGGCTTCTACTTGAGCTATTTTGTTCTTTATTTTTTCTTGGTCTAACCTAACAGCTTTGACAGATAATGGTTTAAAAAAATATTCCTTTTGTCCATGTCTAAAATATAAAACATTGGATTTTCCCCTGTAAGTGGCATCCTTATCATAAAGCCACGGTCTTCCAAGCAACACCAGACATGCGTTCATGGGAACGACATCACACAATACCCTTTCCGAGTAGGTCCCCTTCGTGATAGGGACCCATGCCTGTTGGGAGACATTGGTTTTGCCACTGTTGTTCATCCGGTGCAGTAAGTAGGGACTAGAATGCTCTTCAGTTGGTAGATGTAACATGTGCACAGTATACAAACTGACAATATTAGTGCAGCTACCATTATCAACAATGACAGTGGCATTATTGCCCTAAATAGTGCAACGACAATGGAAGAGATTCTCCGTTTGTTCGTGGGGCGATATTTCTGGCTCTCTGTCAGCATTTAAAGCTCTCATTGCTACTAGCAGATTTACGTCTTCTTCATTGTCCTCATCGATTTATGGATTGACTGGTTCATCAACTTGATATCGTCTCAGATCTTCATCACAGTCATCATCTTCTTCTGAATCAACAACCTTGAACACTCCTGGTTCAACCTCGATCACTGGTCTTTCCTCCTCGCCAGTATTGAGTATCGCCACTTGTCTTGGATTATTGCATTCATTGGCGTAATGGCCTTTCTTGCCACATTTCCAACAAGTGATTTCTCTTTTGTCTTTGGCGGGTGGATGTTGTTCTCGGCCCTGGTATCTGTTTCTATCTTACCGGTTGTACTCCCTGAAATTCTTTCCCAATTCAAACCTTTTGGGCTTGTAACCTCCCTCATCACGAACCGGCGACGGTGTAGGATGTGGATTTTTGGGTCTTTCTGTCCGCTCAGGTGGTCGAATCAACCAAGGTTTATTTGGGTTGTAACCGGTGAAAGTCCGATGGGTTCTTCTCTTGAGTTGGGCCTCAAACTTTGCAGCTTTTCTCACCAGATCAGTGATATTCATGTAACCTCTCATGTCCATTTCTTCGAAGATTTCGGGCCTCAGACCTTTTGCAAATCTGGTCAGAGTGATCAGCGGGTCTTCATTGAACTGTGCTCGCATCATGAGCATTTCCATTTCGCGGTAGTATTCCTCAACAGTTCTTGACTCCTGCTTCAAATTGATCACCTTCATGTACATGTCTGGTTTGTAGGTGGGAGGCACGAATCTTCTCTCCATGAGTTGCAGAAAATATTCCCAGTCGGTGACTTGGGGCTGTCCGGCATTGTGATGATCAGCTGTGAACTTTTGCCACCAGAGTTGGGCATATTCCTTGAATTCTTGAACTGCTAATTGGATCTTTTTGAAATCAGAGTAGTTGTGGCAGTTGTAGATCATTTCCATGGTGTTCCTCCAATCATGAAATTCATTAGGATCACCGGTTCCTCTGAAAGTAGGAATGGTGAACTTAATGCATTGCAGATTGTCATCCACTTCATCTGGATCATCTCTGTTTATTACTGGTGCATTTCGGGGCCTATTTGGCATAGGTGGTAGAGGCATGGCCAAAGGATCATTGATGCGCATTCCTTCGTCGATTGAAGGAGGGGGAATTGGTGCCATCGGAGGTGGCCTTGGAGCACGGGGCCCTTGTCGTCGATCAAATGTCCCGATCGCGACCTGTTCTTCTTCCCTTTCAGCTAGGGCTTCCTCCGCATCAGCCATGTCAGTTCCTTCAACTTGGCTATTGTTTCCAGATGCTCCATTTTTCCGGAGGTGGAAGGATGATAGAATGCATCTTCCAGCCTTCGTTCAACCCGTTGCATCAATCGCTGTGCCAAAGCCTCATCTTGTAATTTCATGCGTCCTGCAAATTCATTGCTCAGATTATCAATGCGCTCATTTACAGCAGTAATATTCGAAACATTAGCATCAAGAGTTTGCTTAAGGGTATCGAAATCAGCCCTTTTAACATTATTCTCGTTCATTGCTCGTAGCATCTCCATGATATCAGTCAAATTTGGCTCTGTGTTTCCTGCCATGACACTCAGAAAAATAATATAGATATAATGTGGGTCAGAAAATAAGTGCTGAAATATGTAGAGTGAACTCTCAGACTTGCACTCAGTCTTGGTCCTCAACACCACTTCAGTTCGTCTCCTGCTCAAATAGTTCAATCAGATGCAAGAGAAAAACACACAGGTATTTTGTACGCACAGCTCACGAGTCAAATGAACTGTTCAACTCAATCAAAGAACGCACAGAAATGTATGTATGTATGTACTGCAGTCTGATCAAGTTCACAGTCTTAAACAGATATCGCAAGCAAAGAACAGTGATATTTGTCCCAATTTAGAAGTGGAAAAAAATAAAGCTCACAAGAAAATGCACTCGAGAAATAAAACCCAATTTACTCAAATGACTTCTCGGGCTAGGTTTCACAAAATGCCAGTCACGATATCCACTTTATTGTACAAGTACTCAAGTGGCTTCTCGAGCTAGGTTTCAAATTGTGCCAGTCCGATATTCACTTTATTGTAAATTCACTCAAAACACTCAAATATATGAAAGGGAAAAATAATACTGGAAATGGGATTGCACCACAAACACTTGTGAAAAATTCTGGGGACAATTCAATGCGGTTTAGAGGGGGCCAATGCGGTATATACCGCCTTGATGTAGACCGCCTCAATGCCAATGCCGTAGTCGATTTCTGCTACTTGTGTGAGGCGGTGCGGTTTAGTGAGTCTTGATGCGGTTTATACCGCCTCAGTAGACCGCATCGAGGAGAGTTCCAGACTTTGAAATTTTTCTTGCTCGGTTGAGGGTCGATGCGGTATGTTTGTATGGGATGCGGTTTTAACAGACCGCATCAACTTGCATAGACCGCATCGAGGAGTGAGGAATCCTTGTCCTACAATTTTTGACTTTGCTCCTCCTTTTTTCGGTTGGATGTCTTGTACCTCCTTGGGGACTTAAATGCAGTAGATTTCTTACAATATCCTCACACTAAACAAGGTGCCGAATTTGCATATGATTGGACATTTAATAATCACGGCTACACATACTAGCCCTTCCCATGCAAGATCAAATTATACTATTACATCAATTTGCCAAGAACAATATGAGTCTTGAATGAACAAAGTTGAGTATCACTATGAACACCAAGAACTCAAACCAAATCTCACTCCCAAACCCACAAAACCCTTCACTGTTTTCTCTTAATATTCTTGTTTAATCCAACAAACTCAAATAATCATGCAAGCACATTCATACATGAGATTAGGATAACAAGACTAACATCAATAACAAACAAAAACATACAAGATATGGAGAATATGGTATGGCCGAGAGTTATAAAGGCACAAATATTTTTAGGGTTTTCTAGATTTTTCAAGGAAAGAGAAATACAACCTAAGACACGGAAATAACAAGAAAAATATGGAGAGTAATCCTATTGCACTAACAAGTTTGGCTCTGATACCAAATTTCTATATATGCCGTAGATCGAAACTTGTTTAGTAACAATATCCGGATTAGTGGTAATGAATTTTATGGTTAGGTAAATGAAGATTAGAAGGGTAGGAATATGGAAGATGATGAAGAACAAGAACACACACAAAAGATGGTATAATATAAGATGGTGAAACTAAATTGTGAGATAAAGGTTAAGAAAGCTTATGAATAAAGGGGACCCGAACTTGCCAAGGGAAATGAGATTACCTCAAGACAAATGGCTTCCTTCAAGTGCATCATTCATTGACAATCCATCGAGCAAGCTTCCAACTTGATGGCGTGAGGGAAATGAACATAAGTTCAAGACAAACACGGATGGGGAGAACACTTTTGAGAGAGTGTTCTCGGTTGTGAACTTTGAAAATATGAGAATGAATTTCAATATTAAGAAAAGTTGTTTACAAATGAAGGGGAAGACATATATATATATAGGCCAACCCCTTAGAAAACAAAAGAAAAGAAAAATACATCAAAATAGGGTCTGATGCGGTTTATTGCAAAGTGATGCGGTTTATACCGCATTGATGCGGTATAGACCGCATTGGGTGAAAGAGGCCGCATCAGGCCTTAAAGAACCTAACTATTACAAAGAAATAAGGCGATGCGGTTTATTGGGGCGATGCGGTTTATACCGCATCGAGGACTAAGGAAAATTAAAAGGCGATGCGGTTTAAGGAGACTGCATCGCATTAGACCGCATTGATTGGGAAACATGGAAAAATGCATGGAGGGGGGACGAGGCGGAATAGGCGATGCGGTTTAATTTATTCCGCATCGCATAGATCGCCTCGAAGGATAAAGGCCGAGATTGAAGGGATCGATGCGGTTTTACGAGACCGCATTAGGGCGATGCGGTTTAAACCGCATCGATGCGGTATAAATCGCATTGCTTAAAGCGCATCAGATTGAACGCATCGATTCCCATGCCTTAGCCAATATTCAAGTGTCCTTATTCCTATACTATTACAAATATAATATCCGACGTCCGGTGGTGGTTCCGGTCGACCTCCGGCCACCTTTCCGACGAGCTCCTTTTGGGCATCTTCATGTTTGTTGGGCTTTCTTGTGCATCCTAAGGCCCTTTCCCATCTTTATTTAATTGTGACGTGGGGAATCCATGTTAATGGATTCCGGACTTGTCCGTGCTTGATCTATCCGGATCATTATTTGCAGTTTTTGGGCTTCCTGGGGTTCCAAGTTATCTGTTTCCTGCAAGAAAAATTTATACAGTGCATCAGAAAATTTCTTGGCTTTTTGTTTGGAAACTGGTCCTTCGGGGATTATTGGAATAATTAATCCATTGGTTCTGACGACTACGCCATTTTCTTTTTTATGTGTATAGAAGAAATTTCATAATATGTTTTCACCATCAAAATGAATGATATATTGACTGCTGAAATTAACGGAATTAGCATAATTAACAATTTGATTGATTTTTGTGTTTTCCTTTATTTCATCAACAGTGGCAGAAATGATGAGTTTTACTTAGGAACAAAATCACTACCGAAATGTGGAAGTGTCCTCAATAATATGCAATTTGTGCTGGCTCTATATAAAAATGTGATGGATATATTTTTATTATGTTTCATTGGAAAGTTCATTTGTTAGATTGTTTAAACATGACATAAATTTGAATATAATGATGTAATATTTTAAAATATGCCAATGCAATCGCTTTATTAGGAGCATAATAAATTTATTTCGTTAATGTTGAAGGCAATACGTACGGGTCAACTAATCAATTTTATTTTCAAATGAAGCACGGTCACAATTTCAGCCATATGAGGCAAGTAATATAATCTTTTCCCGTCATAGCATAAAAAGTTTGGATTCAACACATTAAGCATATGATGGAAAAAATATTTCAGCATAGTAACTTAGTACGGTAATTAGTGACCGGTACGGTGAGCATTATTAAATGAATAGAAATCACTGCATCAACAACTATATATGAGGCTCAAATCCATAACCTTTGTTGAAAACTAGTATATACATGTACTTTCCATTAGTAGTTACTTTCCATTATTTTTTGCCACCTTTTAAAAAATATCAATTGGACAATTGCAATGTAAAACTTTTATTTTTATCAATTATCAAAGAATTAGTAATTTATTTTCCCTCTACTTTTGGGTTTCAAATCATTCAATATTTTGTATTATATATACACAAATGTGATTTAAAGTACAAAGGAAATCTGCTTACTGAACATATGCTAATTGTTTTCAAGACAGAGAAATCAGAGCCTCCAAATAAGGGGCAAACCATGTGCCACACAAGTATATTTTATGCATCCAGTTGTCCTTAAATAATAATAATAATAATGTCAATCGGGGATTGGAGATTACCATTCTCTACAACACAACATGCATATCCCTACAATTTCGACACGTTGAGATCGTCCTAACTAAGGGATAATTCAAACCACTGAGATTCTCAGCGTTTCTGATTTCGCAAGTTGGGGCCGGTTTCGGTGCAGGCCGGCTGTAAGTGCTAGCACATTCAAAAGTGATGGGTATGTGTATATGAAGTGACGTGTGAGTATAAAAAAAGTGATGGATAGAGGTTGTAAACAAAAAAATTAATAAAAAACAACCTACCGTCTATACATCACTTTATAAGACTTACACGTCACTTTACAAAGGGCTACACATCATTTTTAGTGTCGTATGCACTTGCTGGCAATTGTTATACCATTACAGAAACCGGATTGGCAAAAAATATAATCCAAGGAATACGTGTACTTCTTGTTGTACCATTTTTCGACTCCCAAATGATCCTGTCCTAAAATGCCAAGCTTTTCAACAGAAATAGATAACTATAGTTTAGTCAAAGAACAATATTTGCGCAGCTGATCCTCCAATTTATAGTCTCCTTTTTTTGACGTTTTTAAGAATATAATCTATTCTTCAAAACATTGAGAAAAGCTTCTCTTTACATCCAATATTCTCTTTACATCCACTGATAAAAGCTAGCAAGGTTTAGCAACTAAATTCGGTAGTTAAATTGAAAAATTGTAGTGTATGTTAATATAATAATGATTGTATATGTAAATAGTGTGGTTAGCAATTCTTGGGTGTCGCTAAAATAGGAGTAAAAATAGATTGCAAAACTCAAATTCTAATGCGTTTTTTTTTTATTATTATTTTTTAGTTGTGCCTTCCTTGTAACTCAATTTCATTTACTCTGGTAAAATGAATAATTTAGAGCATTTAAAGATGGGACCTTTTTCTCAATTTATATTCAACACCTCTAGGAACCATGCATCAAGAAAGGCTATGGGGAGTTGGGGTAAAAAATAAATAAATAGTAGCTCCACTTTTTTCCCCTAGAGGATAAAACATGATTTGATCTAAATTGACAATGGATGGATGTAGCAAATAAAAGAATGGAAGAGTGTGTCATCTTCAAACATAATGAAACCATAATGGCATAGGTGAAAATTAGGCAACCAAAATAGAGTAAAAAAAAATGCAAAATACAGTAGGAACTAGGAATTAATAGGTACATGGTTGACTTTTTATATTAACTTTTTGTGAAGTCGAAGCTAAATAAATGGGTTGTGCGAGTTCATACCACACAAAATATAATTGAAATGGTCATCAAAATATGATTAATGTAAAATGTGGAAACCATATGTGTTTAGATAATTAAATTATAATTAAGGCATCAGCATATAAGTACTAAATATATTTCCAGGCACTGCACTGCCGTGACATCAATCCTGACATGAAGCCAAAAAAAAAATCCATATATTGTTTTGACATTTTGTGCTCAAAATGATGCCTCTTTGCATATAATATGGCACTAAAGAGAATCAAAATCCTCCTTGGAACCAACTTCAGATAAAGACAGATAAGACATTAAGATCTCATGTTCATTGCCAAACAAAATGCCCGCTATATAAATTGTCTGTAACAGACACACACACAGCACACAAGATCATACCTTTTGTCCGATGCAGTTCGTTGTTTCCTCAATTTTCATCAGCAAAGGCTCCCGTTTCATGAACTAGGAAGAGGCAGAAATGGAGGGTGGAGATATATTCGCAGTCACAAGCGCGCGCTTCAGCAGCTCCAACATATGGAGGAACACTGGTATGGAAGTGTTCTCGAGGTCCTCAAGAGAGGACAACGACGAAGAGGCACTGAAGTGGGCCGCTTTGGAGAAGCTTCCCACAAATCTTCGCATAACGCGGGGGATACTCACCGGAGAAGAGGGGAAGCCACGTGAAGTTGATATAAGGAGCCTTGGATTGGTGGAAAGGAAGAATCTTGTCGAGAGGCTGTTGAAGATTGCTGAGGAAGGTAATGAGAGGTTTTTGATAAAGCTCAAGGAACGAATTCAGAGGTAATTCGGTGTTTTTTGATAGAGTATCTTGTCAGATTAGGATTCGATGGTTTTTCTTTTCTCTTCTTAAACTTTGTTTTGGGATAATTCAGGGTTGGACTTGATCTTCCTACGATTGAGGTCCGGTTCGAGCATTTGAGTGTCGATGCAGAGGCTTACGTTGGTGGTAGAGCTCTGCCTACAGTTTTCAATTTTACAGTCAATATCTTAGAGGTAATTTGGTAAATGAAAAACTTTTTGACATTAGGAACATGTTAATGTATTTTTGAAGCTGTATAATCTGTGTTAACAACGAGCAGGGATTCTTGAGTTACCTTCGTTTGCTTCCAAGTCGAAAGAAGCCATTGCCGATTCTTCATGATCTCAGTGGAATCATCAAACCAGGAAGGTAGGTTTGTACTTTGTAGACTTTTATTTATGGTCCAAAAACATTTCTGGTTAATCCAGTTTTCAGAGGCAGTCTTGCCCTTAATTACCTCGTATATATATATATATATAATATATATATATATATATATCTCCCCAACTTTGCAGAATGACGCTGCTTCTAGCGCCACCGAGCTCTGGAAAAACCACACTGCTGTTGGCGTTGGCTGGAAAACTCGATCCAGAGCTTAAAGTAAGACTTAACTTAGAGAAGTGTCTCTCAACACAACATGTCATGTAGGAAAGGAGAAAATCTTATATATAAAAAAATTGCTTGCAGGTATCAGGAAGAGTGACTTACAATGGTCACGAGATGAACGAGTTTGTACCACAAAGGTCGTCGGCTTACATAAGCCAGCATGACCTGCACATAGGAGAAATGACAGTTAGAGAGACGCTGGCTTTTTCAGCCAGATGTCAAGGAGTAGGGCCTCGCTATGGTTCGTTCGTAGGGATTTCCTTCATATATTAATTGAAGCAAACGGGACATTTACGGATGAAATCATAACAACGTGTTTGTTTGAATTGGCAGAGATGCTAGCTGAGCTTTCGAGGAGGGAAAAGGAAGCCAACATTAAGCCAGATCCCGATCTTGACATGTTCATGAAGGTTGGTTCCGACTTCTGACTACCTTACATTACAATTAGCCATAGAATTCATGTCCTATTGCTTGTGCTTCTAGAGATGCCAACAAGTTTTCTCTTTCAGGCAGCGTCGATTGAAGGGCAGGAAGAAAGTGTTGTGGTAGATTACATAATTAAGGTAATATAATAACTCAACCTAATTTTCAGACATGTATTCAAGACGAACCTTAAAATTCACTGTGTTGGCTACGGTTCCTATTAACAGATATTGGGGCTTGAGGTATGTGCTGATACTTTGGTTGGTGATGAAATGATTCGAGGGATTTCTGGAGGTCAAAAAAAGAGACTGACAACAGGTATATAGTTCTTTCGGTACGTTTACATTTTACGCCTCAGTAATCAGTCATGTTCGAAAACTAAAGGACTTCAAATGATTATATACTTGTATGTAATTCAGGTGAAATGATGGTTGGACCTGCAAGAGCGCTGTTTATGGATGAGATATCGACTGGTTTGGACAGCTCAACGACATTCCAGATAGTGAATTCGATTAGGCAATCCATCCACATTCTACAAGGAACAGCATTGATCTCCCTCCTGCAGCCTGCACCAGAAACCTACAACTTATTTGACGATATAATCCTTTTATCGGATGGTCTTATAGTCTACCAAGGCCCTCGAGAAAACGTGTTAGAATTCTTTGAACAAATGGGGTTCAGATGTCCCGAAAGAAAAGGCGTAGCAGACTTTTTGCAAGAAGTAAGCTTTTACTTTGTTTCTCATCATTCACCTTTTGTACCATTGCAGAAAATGAGAAAATTCTAAAGCAAATGTCCTTAATGTGGGAATTATTTAGGTAACATCAAAGAAGGATCAAGAGCAATATTGGGTAAACAGAGATCAACCTTACAACTATGTTTCTGTCAAGGAATTTTCGGAAGCATTTCTGTCATTTCATGTTGGCCGCAAGCTTGGCGACGAGCTTGCTGCTCCATTTGACAAGAAAAAGAGCCACCCTGCTGCCCTGACCAAGGAGGCGTATGGACTTGGCAAAAAAGAACTCCTAAAAGCCTGTGTAGCCAGAGAGTTCCTACTGATGAAGAGGAACTCATTCATCTACATATTCAAGATGTTTCAAGTAAGATGACAACTGAAAATTGAGCCCTCAATTATAACTATTCTGAGAAGCTAACAACCATTGTTTCTAAATTTTCAGCTTATAATAATGGCTAGCATATCCATGACGGTGTTTTTGAGGACTAACATGCATAAGAAAACCATCACAGATGGTGGGATTTACATGGGTGCTCTCTTTTATGCTCTTCTGATGGTTATGTTTAATGGGTTTTCGGAGCTTGCCCTCAGCATTTTGAAACTTCCGGTGTTCTACAAGCAGCGGGACCTTCTATTCTTTCCTCCATGGGCATATTCTTTGCCTACATGGATCCTTAAAATCCCTGTTACATTTGCAGAAGTCATGATTTGGATCATCCTAACTTACTACACCACAGGATATGATTCTGATCCCGGAAGGTATTATTCAATCTAACTCCTTAAGAAAATCGAATAACAGTAACTTAAATCACTAACTTGAGTCCTTCCAATTGAAGGTTTTTCAAGCAATTCCTGCTGCTAATATGTCTCCACCAAATGTCATCTGCATTGTTTCGTCTGATGGGGGCACTAGGAAGAAGTATCATAGTTGCAAACACATTCGGTTCGTGTGCCATGCTCTCAGTTCTTGTCTTGGGTGGATTCGTTTTATCCCGAGGTATGCCAATACTTATTACAGAGCAAATACAAAGATGATAAAAACACATTTAGTACTCCATGGACTTAATTGATGAGCAATGGCTACTTCTATATCAGAGCAAGTCAGGAAATGGTGGATATGGGGCTACTGGTCTTCTCCGTTGATGTATGGACAGAACGCTATCGCAGTAAATGAATTTCTGGGGAAGAGTTGGAACACTGTAAGAGTCTTTTCTAACTTTTAGGGGTTTCATAGGGAAGATGAGCGACATTGAATTACACTAACCTCAATGATATATATGCGTTGCAGGTTCTTCCTGGCTCGACAGAACCTCTTGGCCTGTCAGTATTGAAATCTAGAGGACTTTTCCCCGACAAGAATTGGTACTGGATAGGTGTGGGAGCACTCATAGGATACACATTCCTGTTCAATTTCCTAGTGATTCTGGCGCTAACTTATCTCAACCGTGAGTAGTGTTTAATATATTCATATAATTTAGTGTTGTTACTTTTAGAACAAACTGAGGAAAACTGGAAACATCAAATGCAGCATTTGGGAAACCTCAGGCAATTCTATCTAAAGAAACAGTAGCAGAGAGGAAAGCCAGCAAAAGAGGTGAGACTCCTGAGATGCCATCCAGAGGAGGGACAACTGGTAAGTTCCAATTCCTAATGAGGCTTCTGGTTAGTTAGCAGTAACCTGAAGTTGTGTCAACTAATTGAAATGATACTATATACAGGAACAGAATATGATGGTCAAAAGAGTGTATCGTCAAGAACTATGTCATCTAGAAGTGATCCGAATAGGAAGAGAGGAATGATTTTACCCTTCCAACCTCTTTCAATCACATTTGATGATATCCGCTATGCAGTAGACATGCCACAGGTAAATTGTTTCTTCGATTCCCCATCAATGTATCTACAATGTGGATAATTTCTGCTTATTATTGCAAGTTCCAATCATTTAATGCTTGCTTACACAGGAAATGAAAGCTCAAGGTGTTCAAGAGGATCGACTAGAGCTTTTAAAAGGTGTCAGTGGTGCTTTCAGGCCAGGAGTTTTGACTGCCTTGATGGGGATCAGTGGGGCAGGAAAGACTACATTAATGGATGTATTGTCAGGCAGAAAAACAGGAGGATATATTGAAGGGACGATCGCAATATCAGGGCACCCAAAGAAGCAAGAAACATTTGCACGAATATCAGGCTACTGTGAGCAAAATGACATTCACTCACCTCACGTTACAGTTTATGAGTCCTTACAATTTTCTGCTTGGCTTCGATTGCCTACTGAAGTTGACCCTGCTTCCCGAAAGGTGCTTCTTGTTTCTAAAATCAAGGAAAAAGTGATTATTTATAAATTAATGACTCCAAATATATAAATTGAACTGCAGATGTTCATTGAAGAGGTTATGGATCTTGTTGAGCTTACACCATTGAGAGATGCACTAGTGGGCTTGCCCGGTGTGAATGGTCTTTCAACAGAGCAGCGAAAGAGGCTGACAATTGCAGTCGAACTTGTGGCCAATCCTTCTATTATATTCATGGATGAACCAACATCAGGGCTTGATGCTAGAGCAGCTGCAATTGTAATGAGAACAGTAAGAAACACAGTGGACACAGGACGAACTGTGGTGTGCACCATCCATCAACCAAGCATCGATATTTTTGATGCCTTTGATGAGGTATCTAACTGCCCAATTTTCCTTGACTTTATCATCCACAGATAAACCAGATGTTAATATATAAACATTATTGCAGCTACTGCTACTAAAACGAGGAGGTGAAGAAATATACGTTGGTCCTTTAGGTCGACATTCTGCTCAGCTCATTAAATACTTTGAGGTGAGTTAATGTTTTCAAAGTGTTTCCTGGAACTTCAAGCTCTACTTAAATACTGAAACATCATTCCTATGTTGATCTGTTCACAGGAAATTGACGGGATCAAGAAAATTAAAGATGGTTATAATCCAGCCACATGGATGTTGGAAATAACTTCAGCAATGCAAGAAGCAGCTTTAGGTGTTGATTTTGCTCAGCTGTACAGAGACTCAGAACTCCACAGGCAAAACTACATACTAAAATTCATAGAATTATTTTTGCTCGTGGTGGCGGTGCAAATGTTAGCAAAAGTAAATAAAATTTAACCTTGGGCCACCATGCTGAATAATTCAGGAGAAACAAGGCACTGATCAAGGAGCTCAGCATACCTGCTCCAGGTTCAACAGATCTACACTTCTCAACACGCTATGCGCAATCTTTCTGGACCCAATGTATGGCTTGCTTATGGAAACAGACTTGGTCGTACTGGAGAAACCCCCCATATACTGCGGTGAAACTGCTATTTACCACTTTCATCGCAATAATGTTTGGAACAATTTTCTGGGGTCTTGGCTCCAAAAAGTAAGAATGTCATTCACATAATCACATGTCCTGTGGAATGTTAAAAAATGTGGATATTGATAATCAACACATATGTATGGATACTCACAGGGAACAGACTCAAGATATTTTCAATGCCATGGGTTCAATGTATGTTGCGGTTCTTTTTCTTGGGTTCCAAAATTCGACATCAGTCCAGCCTGTGGTTGCCATTGAGAGAACAGTGTTTTACAGAGAGCGAGCAGCAGGCATGTATTCAGCTTTGCCATATGCCTTTGGCCAGGTAAATTCTAATATCTACAAAGAGTTGAATCCAAAAATTGAGATTGAATCCTGACATTTGACAGCATGAAATCCGTTTTGTTATGTACAGACTGTGGTTGAGCTCCCTAGCCTTCTGGTTCAAACAGTCATATACGGTATCATAGTGTATGCGATGATAGGATTTGAGTGGACAGTCTCTAAGTTCTTTTGGTACCTGTTCTTCATGTACTTCACCTTGTTGTACTTCACGCTCTACGGAATGATGGCTGTTGCTGTAACACCTAATCACAACATAGCTGCAATTTTGTCATCCGCCTTCTACGCGCTCTGGAACCTTTTCTCCGGCTTCATCATCCCCAGGCCGGTGAGTATCCTGCAAAGTACTGTGATACATCATTCAGTAACAAGAATAGTGCTATTTTTAACTCAACTTTTTTCATTGTGCAAACAGAGAATCCCAGTGTGGTGGAGATGGTACTATTATTTCAGCCCCATTTCTTGGACACTGTATGGATTGGTGAGTACACAATTTGGGGACATACAAAGTGAGCTTGAAAACACCAATGGAACTGTTGCAGATTTTGTAAGCAGCTATTTTGGATTCAAACATGACTTTGTGGGATACGTGGCGTTGATCATTGTTGGAATGTGTGTCCTGTTTGGCTTCACTTTTGGATTCTCTATCAGGACATTTAACTTCCAGAAACGATGACAGCCCTCCATGTAGTCTGGAATAAAAGAAAAAATGGCTATTATATACAGTATATATTGTTAGTGCATTGCTCCTTGAGGCATTTTTATCACCTTTAGAAATGCAGGACAGAATCAGTTTTTAGCCTATCTTTTATATGCATCATCAATCTCAAAAACCCTGTCAAAGAAGACCGACCAGTAGTAGCATTGTCCACAAAGGCTCTAAATGGCATTCAAGTTTCGACAACATACATATAATGAGTTCATTAATAAATTAGACAAATTCATCAAAATAGATGCAATCTCCTCAGACGAATACATGCGTAAAAAAAAAAAAAAAAAAAAAAAGAGCCGCAAACTAAAGTCAGCTGATGGTAACCTAAACTAACCTCGGAGATAATTAGCAGAATACAATAAAGTGAAAAATGTGCCGCATATGATACAAGTTGAATGACATCCTCTCTTCGATGTGAAACAAGGAACAATGAGTAAAGAGTGAGAAAAGGGAAATAAATTGAGATGGCTCTCGGAAAGAGGATAAAGGTTTAGGAGCCTTCCGTCACCATCTCAGTTATCTAGGTTATCCAAGAAGCTTTGCAGCTCTTTCAGCCCTTCAGCAGAGATGCTCCGGTGTACTCTGCTCCGAGGGGCAATCAAGTTGGGAGGTGGTTGTGACTGGAAGCACACAACCACCACTGCCAAGTTGTCTCCACTGTTTCGCTTCAGTGCCTCATTGATGAGATCCTTGCTGCACATCATTGGATCATTGTGCTCCTGTAGCCGTCTTCGAGCAAAATCCACAGCATTTTGACTTAAAAACACATCCCATAGCCCGTCACATCCAAGGATAAGGAACTCATCTTCTTTTGTCAGTCTTGTTTTCATAACTTCAGGTTCCGCAGTCAAGGGCCCACCATCTGGACCTTTCAATCCTTCCATGTGCCAATCTCCCAAGGCACGAGTGACATTTAG